>JASDQU010012962.1:43308-56492 GCA_032191745.1 Picea mariana | reverse complement strand
GTTGACTTCGTGAGTGTCAATTCGCGCGGAGAAGAGGCAGACGGGCACGTGAAGTACAACCGACAGCTGCAGTGGAAGGCACAAGCGAGCGAAGGTAGCGACTACAGGAGAAAAAGCGATTGCAATACCGCCAACAACAGGATTAAGCAACCGCCAGCCAGCAAGACAAGACAACCAGCTAAAGAATCGCCCAACAACCAAGCACAGGGGCCACAAGGCCAAGTCAACTTTGGGTAGCCCAACAGAGCCACCAGTCAACCCAAGAAGGTCCGAGCAGTAGGCAGAGTACAAAGAAATTTTCGGGCAGTAGGCAAAGCAACCCCAAAATTGTTCGGGCAATGAACAACAAGCTCGAGCAACAAGAAAAACCATCAAGCAACATGCTAAAATAGTCGGGTAGCACCCAAAAAGGGCTCAGGCAACCCAGAGAAGTACCCAGACAACAGTAGTAGGCTACAGGAAGCCCCATACAACTTCGAGCAAAGGTTTAGGGAGCAGGAAGTAAGTCTGAGCAACAGGCAATGGGACCTGAGCAACGGGTCAGGCAACCAGTAAAAGGTCTTCGAAGACAGATCCGAACGAGATGGCAAAGATAGCTTTCGTGTCAAATGGAGCAGCCAATTGGATGGATTGGAGACTAGCCATGGTAGCAGATCAGATAGCAAAGACAGAGCCACTTCCAAGGAGTGAAAGTACCTTCCTCGCTAAGAGGGAGTGTTAATGTATTAGCTTCGAACAAGTACTTCCACATAGGCTCTGGGTCTAGCATGTGGAAGTCGTCCTTATAACCTCTCAGTAAACTTTAGGAAGTTCACTTTATGAGCCATTAATTAAAGTGAATGACCTTTTAACTAATTAAGTTAAATGCCTAAAGTGAGTTGATTAAGTCCTAACCATCAAATTTAAAGTGAACGTGAGATTAGATCTCAATCGTTGATCACTTTAGAAGATCTAGGGTTTTGGACTTAGGGTTAACTCAATGTAATAAAAGGCAGCTTAAGTGATATAGGGGAGACACAGTGATGGTAAACAAAGAGTGAGTGAGCACTCAAGTGTGCAAGGGCAGGGGCCGAGAAAAGGCAACAAGGGATATAGCATCCAGGTGGGCTAGGATATTTCCTGTAGCATTTGTATTTCCTCAGAAGGGCCATTATCTCAAAACGGGAGCCTTGATTTTATTTAATAAAATCATCCAAATCTGGTTTTTCCCGCAAGGGTTTTCCCAGGGGTTGTTTACCCAAAAAATCTCATGTACAAATGTGTTTAGTTTATGATTTTGCTTCCGCTGATTTAATTGTTTCATTGATAACCTAGTTGTGAGATTATTCAGTAAAACCATTTTTTGCTTGGACTTAATACCTTGGTGCTAGGTTTAGAAATCAACAAACTCTAAACCAATAAGGTAGACGAAGAAGAGAAAATAGAAGAGAAGAAAAGTGATTGATCTCGACAACAATTTATTCATACATCCATCAAGTCGATGGGATCATAGAGGTGAAAGAAACCCAAATGGATCTAGAAGTTATTGCGTAGCTCCAATGTTCTGACTCTAACAGTTGTATCGAGCCCATTAGTAATTGTTTTATTAGTAGTTCGCAAAGGTAATCTATCATTACAATGAGCCATCTCCARGGATGAAAGTGTTTCATCTCTGAGGATGGAGATTCTTGTAATGATGAAAACGAGGTAATGATAAGACTCAAGAAGGCTAAGACCCCACAACTCCAAGCCATACTAAATTATGGGTTTAATGATGGAGTCCATGAGATCCAATTTCGAAGAGATGTCCTAGAAATGGTGTTGAAAGCATTCTCTCTAAGAGGGATAGGGATCCATACCCCTTATTAACCCAGGGTTAGAGCACCTACCTCAATCCAAACATATGACTTGACCCTCAACTATCAAAGATCACAAAATCTCAAAAGATGATCCAACTATCCCTATAACCACTCAACAATAGGGGACAATAGAACCACGTCATCTGCAGAGAGAAGTATGGAGATTAGGATGTGGTGAAGGAGACAATTATCACCTACCTAGATGTGCTCATGCAAGAATAACTCCAACTTGTCCATATAGATCCCAAAAAGGTGGGCAAGAGGGGGGCACCCCTACTTCACCCCAATGGTGTTGATCACGGATAAGGTGGACAAGAGGGGGCACCTGTGCCAACCCAATGGTGTCAATCCCAAATAAGGCGAGCAAGAGGGGGCACCCCAGCATCACCCCACCGGTGCTCCTAATGAAATCTGATATTTTGTGCATTATGTAAAGACAACCAAGGACGACCTCGTAGAGGCATCCAATCAAAACAATGAGAATCTCTGAGATACCAATGTCTCTAAGCCTTTGGAAGAGGGCCTCCCTAGAAACTAAGTAAAAATCCTTCAAAAAGTCTACAAAGCAGTATAAGAATTTCGAAAGGTGGTGCCTCACCTCCCCAATCATGGATTGTACGGTGAGGGTATGGCCCATAGTTTGATGGCAAACTTTAGGCGAATATTCAAATTGACAAAAAAAATTCAAAAAAATAGCCAAACGACGGCCCCTAAAATTTTCCATGCACATTGATGTCTCAATAAACAAATTTGTTTAGCCTAATCAAATGAGAAGGAGGTTAATGACTTCATGAACCTATGTACATAACTTGAAAACTAATTGATTCTAAGAAGTTTTTAAATGTTAACAGCTTGCAATTAATCACCTAATAATTGGAAATAAGAATTAGAGGCACCAAAATATGAGAATCATATTATATTGTGTACAAGGATAGTAAAGAAACATAATGTTATCAAAAGACAGTGAAATCTGAAATAAAAACATCCATGAAAGATGCATCATCACCTTTAGTGTCCTGCCTTAAAAAGGACATTAGCGCTTTCTGCACGGCATCTCTCTCCAAGTTTTCCTCTAGAACCAAGAAAGGGCAGCAGTTCAGGATAGCAACTGAAAGAAGATATCTTGATGTGACATTCAGAACCAGAGCTTATACCTGCTAAAAGAAGCTGTCCAAGAACATCAACAATCTTGGGGACATGCTCTGGTGTGTCCTTGCACAAAAGGGGAAGTCCACGAATTGCCTGCACTCTAATCTGCAGCCAAACAACTCCAACCAATGTTTATGTTTTGAAAAGCAACCAGAATAAGATATAGGAACAAACTATCACAACATAACAAACAATTAATTAATTCAGTTTAGTCAAAAATAACAATATCCTTATCCCCCTCCATTACAAGTTCAATCCACCAAAAGAGAAGGTATGAATGGTTAGATATGGATACTCTCTTCCACCTACTTAAAGAAAACTAAGAAAAATAGAACCCTTAGTTCAACACGTTCTCAAACATGACAGCAGAGGGCCACACACTCTACAAAATCAGGGACCTTGTAAGACTATGGAATGCCACAATCAAATGTCAAAGATTGCCAGATAAGTAGAATGGTATAGATAAGCTGAGAAAAATAAACAATTTTATGTCATTGAAACAAACTGCCTGAATGTAAATGACAGCATCAGTGATGAGCCCAACAGCAATCACAACAACTATAGACACTCAATAAGACCATTCGGTGCAACTTTTACTGGTTTCCTACACCTAAAGAGGCTTTATTTTAAAAATGTTAATAAGGAACTCATGTTGTGACCTCTATGCATGGGCAATTGGTAAGTTTCCTGCTAGAGAGCATCATTTTATTAGTGTCTTGAAGCATAATCTTCGTTATATAGAATAAGACTATTCAAAAGATGGAAGGCCCAGAATGCAAAAATGACTTTTGCATTGAATTCAGAAAAAACAGGCAAGATGATTAAGAAGAGGTTATTGGATTATAAATTTATTTGTCTACATCAAACTTAAAAGAAACAGAAAAACGTCCCATCTGGATAGGAAGTAAACAAAAGTAGCCATGATATATTTGCAAAAGAGAGGTCAAAATGCAGCAGCATTTAGGAATGATTCACGAACAACCTGAACCCAATTACCTTGGAACTCACAAACCAGACACCCACATAACATTGGCTCAATTTGCACAAACAATTAAGTGGGATAGCAGTGACAGTACACAACAACATCACCTAAGTAGCCCAAAAAAGACCTAGATGAAAATTCCATTTTATTAAGTAGAGGTCCCAGCTTCACAAACACATGCAGAAAACTGACAGGTATAGGTAACAGAAATACACAATTCTATAAGAATTGAAACAACAATTCAATCTTAATACAGACCTGGAATTACAACCTATCAGGAAAATCTCATAGATTTGGCCAGAAAAAATTCAGTCGATTAAAGAAATATGATTATCTGATCATTTGCATTTTGACTTTCTATACGGTATATAGGGATCTTGAGCCTTAAGTTAAATAAACATTAAATTGGCTGCCCAAAGAAAGGGTTACCAAAATTGATAAATTCTCAAATTTGGGATCTTTAAACATTTAGCTCATTTGATCGACTTGAAAAAATTGTGAGAAGCTAGATGTCAGAGCTAGATTTCATGCACTTGCCCCACTTGCATGGGTAGGTAAGGGGAAGGCTATTTTGATGTAATAATGGATTGGCATGTACTCCTTTATGAGTTGAAAAATGCATCACTTTCAGTACTATACATATCAGGGGTTTTGCAAAAAAACAACATTGGATTGGCCAGGTTTTTATAATGAACTATAGTCTGTTTTGCTTTTTTTTTCATCCAAATCAGAATCAGAACAGTTGTAAGTACTTTTTATTCCAAGCTCTATTTGTGTCCAAGTAAAGAACAATAATCCCAGAAACATCATGGAAGAATTAACTCCTATCTGCCCTCATATTATTTGAGTTGAAGCTGTACTGCAAAAAAACCATCAGCCAATTCCAGGATGCCCTAAATGTCAAACCTCGGTCATGAAGTTGGTGATCATGGACATGTACAGCCCTAAAGCACATCCAAGTAAGAAGAGGCTGAGAAAGCAACTCGGAAAACTGACATGTATTTTGATTGTTTCTCTATGATCAGCAGTATATCCAGTGGAATATACAAGCTCAACAGAATGCCATTTTCTGCTTCTAAGACACTGAAACTGGGTGTCATAATAATGAGATGCTTGTAAAAACATGTACCAGAACCCATGATTTCAGAATGCAGTCACATGGGAGGAGGCTTCCGGTTGTCTCAATCCTTTGCTCAACTCTGGAGTAGAGAGAAAACTGGATGGATATGTTCTGCAATGTTTCCTTGTTTTCTGATTCTTCTACCCAAAATTCAACATCAATATTAAGAACAGCGTGAGGAGCAAACATTTGGAAGCCTTTCTTTCAAACTCTCTAGGCAATCAGGAGACAGCACCAACACAAGCCTTCTGTCATGAGAGCAGTGATGTGAAGCCCCAAAATCTATAGGCACACATTTATCACATCAAAATGTGTAAATGGACTTCCTCCTGAGACAAGAGATTCAAACTCCATAATTTTCAACACTGGGCCCCTCGTATGATCTTATTCTTATGCAATGGCCGCCTCCTAAATCCTCCTCCCTTATTAGATTCCAACAAATAGTAGATGGCTGATCAGTGATCACAGACTTGCCTCAAAAGCTAAAACAGGAGCAACAACCTTGACGCATAAGATATAACCAGAAACAATCAGAAGCTTGCTAAGCTCGATTATTCATATTTTGCATTTCATATGTACAAAGTAAACTTGGTATAGTAACTTGGTATGGTAAATCCATGGCATGTTTCGTCTTCGTAGTCACGACTCATTAGTTCAATTCCTTCATTAGTTCAATTCCCGAGGACTCGCAATGGTACTTGCAGGGTTGGGCCTTTACCACCATGATCCAAACCATCTTCATCTAGGTTAAATTTGTAAGCATTTGTTACTTGAAGAAGAGGAAGACTGACTCACCCCCAACTCATCTTCTTCACACAGATCGAAATGTGCATTGATGGCTTCGGCTGAGAGACTTGGGAAATACTTGAAGAAGCGTGGAATAAGCTGTGCCGCCAACTGCTTTGCTTTGCTACTTCCCTTTGCTGCTGCTATTATCCCAATGTAATCGCTCTCGTGCTGCATAAAATAAACCAAAACAAATTTTAATCCATTCAAATCTCAAGCAATATAAGAAAAATGGATTATGCTGCATGCTGCATAAAATAAACCAAAACAAATTTTAATCCAATCAAATCTCAAGCAATATAAGAAAAATGGATTATGCTGCCAGAGCATAACAGGGCTAACACCTGAGCAAGACAAACGATAAAATAATTTCAACATAATGATTTTTGTTCTGCAATGCTATTAAATTCCAACTTAATTACTATTCTTCTGTCATGCAATAAATCCCAACATAATTTAGTTTTCTTCTGAAATGCTATTAAACCAACACATGAGTCAATGGGGCTGTGGTTCATGGTGAAGACAGTGACATGCCAGGCCACACCAAGGTGCATTGAAATAAGAAGTTGGGACCAGGTGCAAGTCCCTATCGATTTTGACAAAAGAGTACCCCCTAGCCCCCTGTTGTGAGAGCTTAACCTAACCAGATAGAAGTGCTTGAATTCAGTGGTTCACCCCTTGAGGCAACCAGGACACTTGTGGTAGCCAACCCAAAAGAAAGCATTGAACCACAGAAAAAACTCAAACAAGGAAATGACTGGACCTTGAGTCTAAAATGAAGCACTTTCTTTCCATGAATACAACAATAAACTAACAGTGTGCCTTTTGTGATAAAATGCGATACGGACTGAAATTCAGCAAAAACCTGTGGAAGACAAACTACAAAGATATTACTAAATGACAAATCCAAATGTAATCACTTCCATCCTGCCATGACATAAGCAAGGGAAATCATGAAAACAAGCAAAAACTCACGCAAGATAAAGTTCGATGAAGTTAGTAAAGAGGGAATTCCATTGTAGTCACTCTGATGTCACCATTGTGTAAACAGAAAAAATAGGTCATTAGGGTTAGGGTTATTAGGGTTCCGAGACGACTTCAATTTCAGTCATATTGCAGGTTCTAGCAAAACATACAAGGAAATAGTTCTTAGATTAATGTTCTTAAACAAAAGAATTCCAGGGTTTATAGTAATAAACTGAGTCTACTATGTATTCACATCAAATAAACATTATCAACAATTAGATTACTAGAAAAATACGTTTTATTTTCAGAGCATAACAAGAATACCTTGGATTTCTCTTTGGCTTCATTGAGACGCTCCCCGTATTCATACAGTTTCTCCACGTCGTTTGCGTCTTCGTTCAAGGCCATTTTGTTTTCAACGGTTCTTCAAAACCCTAAACGCCTACTTAAAATTTAATTCGGACGTCTGCAGAAAGCTCTGCAAAAAAGTCTCTGGAAAAACCAAAAATTAAAAATAAAGAAACCTGAAACCACAGTTCAGTGGCAGACAGAGGTCGTTAGATCGAATCCCTCCGGGGCCGGAAAAGGAAAGAAAATGAACGTAGGATGGAGCTTTCCGAACTCAATGACTCCATTAACCTAAGACGGCTTTAAAGCACTTGGAACCCTCGCTTCGGCGGTTTTCTGTTTTGGATTAAGAAGTTTTAACGAAGAAATTCTAAAACCCAACCAATGAATAACAAGAGATTTCTCTGATCATCTCAGCTCATCTCATCTGATCTCGTCTCCGACACAACAAAATATTTTGAATTTCACGCTGATATATATATGTATACAAATGGTAAGACTACACACTAATCCAGCGTTAATAATAAACATTATATATTAATATATCTTGGGAATGTGGGTTTGGAAAGTTTGGCGCTGTTAAAGTCGTCACTAGAGTCAAGCGTTTGTATTCGTTGAGCACCATTTTTGCAACAAAAGCACATTGGTTGATACAACATACATTTGAAAAGAAACCTTTCAATCATATTTACATTAATTGAGAAGGTTTTGAATTAATTTTAATTTTTTTTATAAAACTTGGAAAATAATATATTAAAAGGGGCAAAAATGGCTAGTAAGAGTGTACAAAAGTGAAACCAAAATTGTAATTTTTAAATGCCATAAACTAAAAAGTGAAGACCATTATAAGCCAACAATTATTAAGGTAAACCACTGGATGACTTGTTGCTTCTAATTGGAAGGTAGGTTGGTCCATTACCATTTTTTGGATTGATGAATAGCCTTCTCTTCTTTAGGTTTTCCTTTTGAAAAATTAAAGGCACATTGATTTGAGGTTATCGTCTATGAATCTTTATGAAAATTCAGGACTAGATTCCTTAACATGTAACACTTTACCTCGAGCTTCATTATTTTCTACATTTGCTCATCCCAAAAAAATTTAAGGCTTTCATTATGTGCTACACATTGTTTTCATTATTATGGATGCAGACAAAAATAGATATGAGAGCTATAGCATTGCTTTGTAAAGTCTCCTTGTGTCTTCTTAGAATCCAATGGATTTCTAAGAGATCTCTAAGTTCCATTGTAGCAAAAAAACCAAACAAAAAAGTTGAGCCCAAAAAATTTAAACCAGTGTTGGAATAGGGCTAAACTTGATCTATAATCCAAACGTTAAGAATGTTGAATACCAAATCCATAAGAATATTGTACCTGAAATCGAGGAAGATGGGTCCCAAGACTTCTAAGCAAAGAATCCCAAGATTGACGCTAAAATTGTGAAGCGGGATCTAGGACTAGAGCCAAGAAATAAGAATCTGAATAATCCAAAAAATAGCTCCTATAAACCAACCATTATACGGCTTAAACCTAGAGAATGGAATGCTTTCACTCTCGGAAGAGATGGTGCAAATGCACAGGGCCTGAGGGCTGGGAATTGTCTTCCTAAGCCCTAACCCAAAGGAGTGAGCGTTGATAGACGAACTAAAACCCAAACACATAGACCAAATCCAAACATATAAAGCACGGAGAGTCTTGGCGAAGACCTTCCACCAACAATGCCCCGAAATGAAAAGTCGAGATAACAAAGTTCTTACCTTTTCCAAATGCAAACCACAATTTCGACAAGGCATGAAACCTGAGTGAGCCACACCAAAGTTTATGAGCCACCACACACCAAGCAGACTACGAAACCAGCACAAGTCTAAGAACCGAAAAAAAGCTCAAAACACACCAAAACGGGACCACCTTCCTTGTCTAAAGAATTAAAATTTTTACAATTTGTTGGTTATGACATTAAAATTACTTTTTTTATTTTGATATTTTTAAATAATTATTAATGTAATTTTATTTTGTTTGTAAATAAAGAAAAATATAACTTTTTTCTTAGATATATATACCTCTTATCAAAAATATTTAGATGTGAATTATAAGGTTTTCAACTCTATAATGATTATTTAATCACTTAAATTGAATATAAAAATTATGACATTGACACCATAAAGTTGGTATTGGCACCTTTAGTTATTTTATATCTCTTCATCGTATTTAAAGTATACAATTCTTTTTACAATGTTTATCTTTAAAAAAAAAAAATTAAAGGTGTTGACGTTGAATCACACTTTAAAAAATGGATCTTCAAAAATGTGTACCTTGTACCAATTTGGTGTTAACTTGGTCATGGTCTTAAAATTAGATTATTATTATTATAAATAATTCCTATACGTAATTATTTATATAGAGGCTATAATGAAATGCATTTAGTGTATGTTTTAGGTGACTAGTTTCTACTTATCACAATGTATCACGCCTTACTTTGTCCAAAAGGATAATTCTACTAACAACATTAAATTGGGTTCTTTCGATTAAGAGGTCACGAGTGTGGGGTATCTATTCCATCAAAGATGTTTGGGACTTACATCAAATCTGAATTGTTTTTATGTGCATTGAAACACCATAAGCATAAGCACAAGCACAAGCATGTCATTGGTGAGGCTTGAACCTTGTGGGAGTGAAATCAATGTCCCACTTTCACTAGCCTGGGAATCCATCATTAATTGTATTTAATATGTTTAAATGCTACGTGATTTTTTTATAAAGCATTAGATAAAATGCCAAAATGCAGTATTGCTCTTAATACATAGTGTTGGACTACGATTGCCATTAGACCATAACCCATAGGCGTTAGTCTCTGCCACAATCGCCATAATTAGGATCCACGAGAGAGGGTTAACCCATGTCACGAAACTAGCGAGAAGCATTAAACCCAATGTCCAACAATCTCCCCCCCCCCAGCACATGTCGGGTGAGTTTCGAACACGAGACCTGTTGCTCTAATACCATTTGTTGGACTACAATTGTCATTAGACCAAAACCTGCAAACATTAGTCTCTGCCACAATTTCCAGAGTTAGGATCCACGAGAGGGGGTTAACCCATGTTGTGAAACTCGCAGGAAGCGTTGAACCCAATGTCGAATTCATGGCATATGCAAAGATAAATGGATTTGTGCTAGTACATAATATAAGTATCATTTAGTAAGATGGAACATGCACAGCCCCGAGGGTTGATGCAAATGGTTGACATACTCCATAAAGGTCCAAGCGTTAAGGGAGGTCATGAGATCTATTCTTGTCGATGGGTCCTTCAAGGTTACCAGTTGGTTATATGATCGACAATCCATCCACCCTTTGAATATTCCAAGAAAATAGTTTAGCTCACTTAGTTTATCTATCTACCCATGGCATGTTATCTATAGGGAGGCCATGGGTCACATGTTCACATCCAATTGTGTCCCTCGGAGTTACGGACTATTATTGTGGTTAGTGGTTGAGTCACCCTACATCCAAATATTCCAAGGAAGACGAAGGGATCCCACAAGGTTTTCCTTGGAAAAAAAATACATACATACATACATGTATGTATGTCTAGATATGTGTACATATACATGCATACATAGATATTGTGTGTGTGCATGTGTGTGTAGAGAGAGAGAGAGAGAGAGAGAGAGAGAGATGTATGCATACATATGTGTGCATGGGTATGTATAGATAGATATCTACACACACACACACACACACACACACACATATATATATATATATATTTGTGCACGTGTTGGACATATGTGTGTGTGTGTACACACACACACATAGATATATGTATACATGTACATACATATGTATGTATGTATGTATGTTCCATAAACGAGGGACTTATAACCCAGTGGCTTCACCAACATGAATACTTTGCAGAATTATTTGTTTTATCTTTGTTTCTCTAACTTATGTAGAGATTATGTTCTTTCAATGGCTACAAGGCCTTTGTTCTTAGTTCAGTTTGGAGTGCAACTACTCTTCGAGATTAAAGGTACGGCATGCTCTCTAGTGTAACCTGCAAACATCAATCAATGAATAACACGGTAGTAATCAAGCCAATAAAAACCAAGATTCTACAACTGCTCTGTCACTACGAACTATGTCTTCGGTGCATGATTCGGATTTTATGAGCAAAACGAAATGTCTACAGATTATTAACAGGTGCTTAACACAAAATAGCATAGATACAGTAAAATTGGTTTTCTATTCAACAAGGAAATAAGTTGAAACTATAAAATGCAGCGAAAAACAAACTTGTTGGAATGGTGGCGGCTTATCTCTGAGAAGAGATGTGACGCTTGCGCTCATTCGCAAGAAGATGATTACAATGAGGCTCTGAAGGCCTTTTTACAATAAACAGGAATGCCAAAAACCCTAGACATCCAAAAACCTAACCCTAGGAGATGAAGCGCCAAAAGTCATGTGGGTCCCGTTTGGGTAAGTTAGTACATCAACTTCCCGGGGTCGTAACTTTTGCATACGATCTTCGTTTTAGGCGCATGATAGCCCGTTGGAAAGGTATCGTCGAGGAGATTCATTTCGGGGGCAACATCTAAGAAATTTGCATGTTGTTCCTCGTTTTCCCAAAAAAAACGTCGTTTAGGGCCTCAAAACGGCTCTGAAAAACTGCTAAAAATAGTAAATTACCAAAATTGCCAGAAAATTGTTTTGAGCCAGTTGGAAAAGGTGGGTGGCCACCGATATCCACCTGGACCAATCCTCCCTCCTTAGGAAGTGATGGTCTCCATTGCGTTGAGTTCTCCCATCATATGAGGAAATTTCTGTTGAATTTGGCCCTGGGTGAGCCACTTGCCTTGGTGTAGGAGTTTCCCTACTTTGACGACTCGATAAAGTTGGATCCTTTGTTGTCGAGTGCCCTTGATCTGTGTGTCCACAATATGATCATTGGATGCTTGTTGTATGCAGTCGCGGTTGAGCTCTATTGGTGTCAGTTGTTCTGCTACTTCAGAGGTGTCCAATAATGGTGGGAAATAAGGGCGAAGGAGATCCATGTTGAACACTGGGTGCAGGCCAAGGAAAGGAGAATGTTGAGCTCAAAAGCATTATCCCCCATGGCCTTGGTGATGGTGTACGACCCATAACGGAGTGGGCGAAGATTCTGATGGGATCCTGTAAGGCGTTCTTTCTACAAGTGCAACCAAACTTTGTCGCCCACCTGAAACTTATGTGGCACCCGATGTTGATCATGGTGTTGCTTATACTTGTCATTGGACTTATGTAGGATACCCTGAACCTATTGGCAGATGTGCTAGATCCACTCAATGAACCGGGTGGCTTTGTCAGCTTCAGTTGGAGCATGAGATGAGTCGGTCAAGGTAACCGCAAGGGGAAGTGCAAAATCTATGGGACCCAATGGTTGGAATCCCAACCCCACTTGAAAGGGGTTGTGGTTGATTGAGCTATGCAGGGCTCGGTTGTAGTTATGCTGGACATAAGGAAGGCTCTCATCCCATGTGCGAGGGTGCTTGGAATTATACATGCGAAGGATATGCACAATCATTCGATTTACGACCTCGGTTTGGCCATCTGTCTGGGGGTGGAAGGTCATGGATTTGGTGAGCTTGGTGTCCAACAGTGACCAGAGACTCGACCAGAATGTGATGAGAAATCAACTGTCCCAATCTGAGACAATGGTTTGTGGGATTCCAAAATGTACCTAGACTCGTTCAAAGAAGAGCTTGGTAATGGCCTCTGTTGTGATGCTTTTCTTGCAGGCAACCAGAATCACCATCTTAGAAAAGCGATCAACAACCACAAAAACACAGTCATTTCCTCGCTTGGTGGATGAGAGGCTCGGCATGTAGTCCATTGAGATGGATTCTCATGGCCTGTCAGGAGTAGGAAGAGGGGTGTACGGGCCTTGTTCCTTAGTGGTCAGTTTGGCAATAGCGCAGGCAGTGCAGGACCTGATATACTTGCTAACCTCCTGTCGAAGTTTCG
>JASDQU010012962.1:11030-28060 GCA_032191745.1 Picea mariana | reverse complement strand
TCGCTTTGAATCCTTGATACCCAACTTGGTGCGCAAGGTATGGAAGATATTTGTGAAATCTGGCATTGCTTGGTCTCTTTCTTGCTACAGTGTGGTCCATTTGGTATACAAGTCTTCATAACTTCCGACAAGGTAGTATTGTTCCTTAATAGCATCCCTGAAGGATTCCCAGGTGGTCATGACTATAAATAATGAGGGTTCCTTTGTTTCCTTTTGCTCACAAAAAGTTTCCCACCAATCTTTGACATGGGGAACGTCTTTCAGGAGCGCAAAAGTAATTTTTTCTCTATTCGAAAAGTTATGGATAGAAAAATACCCTTCTAGTAGATTCAACCACTTGTCTACAACATATGTGTCTATTTGACCTTCAAATATAGGAATATCGAAGTTTATTTGTACCTTGAAGGGGTTGATGCCTCCGCTCGAAGATGATGCGTCGCCTGTTGGTAGTCATCGAAGGATTTGCGCAAAAATATCCATCATCTCGTTCCTATGTTGCATGAGGGCTTCCTCAAACAACATTTTGAAAGGATCTCCTGTCCCATCATATTTCTTTTCTTTTGCCATGAGAGGTCGCTTGGGCATGCGAGAGCTTTTGTCCTCAAGAGAAACAAGCTCGAGACCCAACTCTTTGTACTCCGACCTCGTTGGGGACATGCATCAAGATGACAAGGAGAAGACTGCTCTGATACCATTGATCCAGATTTTATGAGTAGAACGAAATGACTACAGATTATTAACAAGTGCTTAACACAAAATAACAGAGATGCAGTAAAACTAGTTTTCTATTTAATAAGGAAATAAGCTGAAACTGAAAAATGCAGCGAAAAACAAGCTTGTTGGAATGGTGGCGACTTATCTCTGAGAAGAGATGTGACGGTTGTACTCATTCGCAAAAACATGATTACAATGAGGCTCTGAAGGCCTTTTTACAATAAACAGGAATGCCAAAAACCCTAGACATAAAAAAACCTAATCCTAGGAGATGAAGCGCCAAAAGTCAGGTGGGCCCCGTTTGGGTAAGTTAGTACATCAACTTCTCAAGGTCGTAACTTTTGCACATGATCTTTGTTTCAGGCGCATGATAGCCCGTTGGAAAGGTATCGTCGAGGAGATTCATTTTGGGGGCCACTTGAAAAGTTCCCCCGTTTTCCCAAAAAAACATCGTTTAGGGCCTCAAAATGGCTCTGGAATTTTCAGGACCCGAAAAGAAATGCTAAAAATAGTAAATTACCAAAATTGTCAGAAAATTGTTTTGATCCAGTTGGAAAAGGTGTGTGGCCACCAATATCCACCTGGATCAGTGCAACTCCTTGGCACATTGATATCCAACTGAACTGGACCTATTAATATGATCAAACTTGAGAATATACTTATTTGATCGTTGTATGGGCACAAAGACTCTTCTCGGGCTTCGTTAATACTTTGGTAACATATTCCAATAATGACCATCAATAAGTTCAAGTGACTCTAATTATATTACCAGCGATAGATGTGTTGATGAAATGAATGACAAATATCCTTACTCATACATTTTTGAATCTCCTCAAGCTACGTGAGATAGGGGGGATTATAACCCTCATTAATAACCTATCAAGATCTCTATCAGACCTCATGAAATATGGTTCTTCGATCTTATTCTATTTTATATATGTAATTTTTATTTATTTTATTCAAGACCATACAATTTGAAGTAAAGTAAAAGAATATACTTGCAAAGTAAATGAATTATAAAAACATGTGAATAAGCAAAATATAAAAAAATAAATAAAGAAGGAGCAAATCTAAAAATCATTATTTGAACAATTTCACAAGTGAGGAGAAATCAACAAATCTTTTATTAATATCAATCCCGAGTTACAACTGAGAAAATATCTTCAAGCCCCTATGAGGACTTGGACCAGTGTAATTCCTGGAAGTCTAAAATGTAATTTGACTCATACATGGACATCTAATGTCCAAAATAAAGACCAGGACATAAACCAGGTTGGATCAATCCAAGTTACACATGCATCATTGTTTTGAATTATGCAAAACTAGCATTAATTAGCATTGAATGACTTCATAACTTCTAACTAAAACCAAACATACATTCAAGAAAATAAATGACCTTGGAGCATATCACCAATAAATGCTTCCTAGTGTTTTCTTTTCTGTTGGAATACTGAGAGGGTGGGTGAATCAGTATGAGCACAATTAGTACTTTTAATCACAATATAAAACCTCCAACATCATTCAATATATCATCAACACCACAATTCAATGCATAAACATCACATAAACACAATACACCGGAATTTTATGTGGAAACAAAATGTGGGAGAAATTGTTTTTCTTACTTATCAAAGAGTACATTCATTGGAAGCACCAACTTCCTATTTGTCTAACTACAGGTAGAAGGAGGCTCCAACCCCCTATTTACAGGCTGCAACCTGAAGGAAGCTCCAACTCCCTAATTTACCGACTCCAACCAGAAGGAGGCTACAACCCCCTTTCATTGGCCTATCCAACCGCCCTGAAATATAAATGTAGAGCAATCTATCACTAGCTTTATCGCTCTAACTAATAACCTATTGTTGTTGTTGTTTATGATACTTCTATTGTTGCTACTGATTTTGATATCTCATCAAGAGTGCAACCACACATACCTCATACCAAGATCCACGAGAGAGTTCTCCAAATCAAATGCTTATGAATCTCTAAGACATACATGTTCTTGATTTCTTCAGAATACACAGGAAGACATACCTTCAACCTATAGCTGATATGTGTTTTAGATCCCTAATCTTCAACAACTTTTCTTCACAGGTCTGCGACCCATACACTGCCTGCTCACGGATGTCCATGCTTTTCCTCAATGCAGCTCGCAGATGTCCGCACTTTTCCTCCTGAAACCCGCGGGTTTACATAAATACCATGGATCTCTAACTTTTTTGTCATATGCTCAGCTCCTGCAAACTTCTTTCCTCACTGTACTTCGTTGATTTCGACTTATTAGCTTCAAATATGCTAATGAATATTCACATAAGTGATTTTCCAATTAACTCTTCTCTATGTTTTAATGAGGATTTCACGATGACATGCAACCCACATAGGCTCTCATGCTGACATGCAACTTGTTAGCTTTTGTTTACAGTTACTTTAACATGCAACTGGCATGTAGCTTGTTAACTTATGTGTACAGCTACTTTACTTTGACATGCAACTTGTTAACTTCTGTTCAAGGGTTAACACCAATGACAACCAATCTTTCAACAACTCAATGACAACCAATCTTTCAACAAATAATCTTTCAACAATCTCCCCCTTTGGCATTGATGACAACACTTAGACATGGTTGATAGCAACACTCATGCTCATGTTGGCTCCCCCTGTTTTCATGCTTCTTCTCTTTGTTTCCATGCCTATGTCTTTCTCTTCCCCTTTGACATCAATGGCAAAGGGTGACTTCTCTTTGGGGTTGCTCCCCTTATCTGTAAGCCTCTGATCTCTACTGATGTTTCTCTTCATGGTGCTTCCTCGTGTAAATATTTGATAAAAAGAATTCAAAAAACATTCAAGTCTTTTATGATTACTACTGCTCTCCTCCTATCTTACTGTGCCAACTTCCATGTAGATCACTGTGGGGATGAAACTACTCCTAGTTTTTGTAAAAAATACTCAAAAGTCTCCCTCGGAAGAGGTTTGGTGAAGATATATGCAATCTATTCTTTTGTCCCAACATACTCTGCCTTAATGTTCTTCTCTGTAACTTGTTCCCGTAGAAAGTGAAACTTGATTGGAATGTGTTTCTTCTTGGAATGCATCACTGGATTCTTAGAGATACTTATAACACTGGTATTATCACATAATATCAGAATAGGCTCA
Organism: Picea mariana; assembly: GCA_032191745.1. Lineage (NCBI taxonomy): Eukaryota > Viridiplantae > Streptophyta > Pinopsida > Pinales > Pinaceae > Picea > Picea mariana. The sequence continues at coordinate 24,193 of JASDQU010012962.1, read as the reverse complement.
TCATATTCCACCTGTATGTCCTACAAATTTTGCTTCATCCATAGAACTTGTGTACAACATGTTGTTCTTGCAATATACTATGCTTCTGTTGTGGACAACAATACTGAAGACTATTTCTTGCTCAACCAGGATACCGGACAATCACCCAAGTAGAAGGTTGTTCCACTTGTACTTCTTCTATCATCAACACTTCATGCCCAATCTGCATCTGAGTATGCAACTAGAGATAGATCATTCTCTTTTGGATACCATAATCCATAGTCTTATGTTGCTTTGAGATATCTGAATATTCTCTTTACTTCCATAACATGTGTTTCCTTCGGTGCTGCTTGAAATTTTGCAACTTGTCCAACTGCTTGCATCGCATCCAGTCTTGATGTTGTCACATAGAGTAAACTACCAATCATTGATTTGTAGAGTCTCTGATCTGGATCCTTGTATTTATCATCTTTTTTCAATTTGCAACTAGTCTGCATAGGAGTACTTGCGAGCTTGCAATCTACCATTCAAAACTTCTTTAGCATTTCTTTGACATACTTGGTATGGGAGATGAAAATACCTTTATCTTGATGACATATGTGGAGTCCCAAAAAGAAAGACAACTCACCAAGTAATAAGATTTCAAATTCATTATGCATGTCTTTAGCAGTTTTTTTACTCATCATGTCATCATCACTTCCAAAAATAATGTCATCAACATAAACTTCAATTATCAATATACTACCTTGATTTACCTTTATGTAGAGATTTATGTATGCATTGCCTTTCCTGAACCCTTATTGTTGTAGATACCTGCCCAATATTGAATACCATGCTCTTGGGGCTTGTTTGAGTCCATACAGTTCCTTCTTCAATCTGCAAACATAATCTTCATTTTTCTGACAGTAGAAACCCTTATGGTTGTTCGATGTAGACTTCTTCTTCTAGTTCTCCATTTAGGAAGGCTGATTTTACATCCATATGATATACTTTGATTTTCTTAGAACATACATAAGCCAAGATCAGCCTGATTGCTTCCATTCTGGCAACAGGGGAAAAAGTTTCTTCAAAATATATTCCTTCAACCTGAGCATATACCTTGCATACTAACCTTGCTTTATTCTTGGTTGCATGTCCATCCTAGTTCAACTTTTTTATAAATACCCATTTTGTGCCAATCATGTTCTTATTTTTAGGCCTTGGAACAAGTTCCCATGTTTCATTCTTCTCTATCTAATCCAATTCTTCTTCTATAGATTTGATCTAGTGTTCATCGATGTTGGCTTCTTCAAAACTGTTAGGTTCAACCATGGACAACAATGCTAGATGTCTTTGTTCTGGTGAGCATAATTTTCTTTGGGTTTCAACTCTTGCATCTTTATTCTCAATGGTCTGTTATAGTGGATGATTTTTCTGCACTTGTCGACTAGGAGTTTTGGGAGATATCTTAAGATTTTGTTGGTCGTCTTCCTCTTACTCTACTTATGGTTGCTCTTCTTCTTCTTCTTCTTTTGCTTTTTCTTCTTCTTTCAAATCCTCTTCTCCTTCCTGCTCTATTGAATCTCTGCTTTCTTCTTTGGGATTTTGTACACTTGTCTCATCAATTTGTACATTGGTGCTTTCCACTGTTATGTTTAGTCTCATATTGAAACACTTGTATGCCTTGCTCTTGCTTGAGTACCTGACAAATATGCCTTTGTTAACTCGAGAGTCAAAATTTCCAATCTCGTCGTCTTCTCTTTTGATATAGCACTTGCTTCCAAATACTCTAAAATGCTTCATATTTATTGGTCTTCCTTTCCATAGCTCGCAGGGAGTCTTATCACTATTACTTATGAGCATTACTTTGTTCAAGATATGAACTGCTCTATGTAAGGCTTGTTCCCAAAAGATGTCACCCAACTCGGAATCTTTCAACATGGTTCTGGCCATTTCCTATATTGTCCTGTTCTTTCATTCAACGACTTTGTTTTGCTAAGGTGTCACGGCTGCTAATAATTGCATTTTTATTCCATGTTTGCCAAAAAAATCCATGAATTCTTTCGATGTAAACTCTACACCATTGTCTGATCTCAAACATTTGATTTTCAAGTCTATCTTTGTTTCAACCATCTCTTTGTATATCTTGAAGTGTTCGAATGCCTCTGACTTCTTGAGAAAACAAATTGCAGTCATTCTTGTGTAGTCATCAGTCAATAGTTTAATCCCTTTGTTCTCGTTGGTCCACRTAGATCGATATGTACAATATCCAATGGTTTTGTCATTGAGTACTCCTTTGATTTGAACTTGGTCCTAGTCTGTTTTCCTTGTAAACAATGCTTACATAGAGTATTCGCTAGCTTTGAAATTTCARGCATTTCTTTTACTGCTTCCTTTCTACTAATTTTGACAAGATTGTCAAAGTTCATGTGACCCATTCTTTTGTTCCAGAGCCAACTATCATTTTCCTTTCCTAAACAAAATCTTTCTTTTCCAATTTCATTCAAAATATATATGTTGTTCAGAGTCCTTATCATTGTCGCCGGTAACTTGCCTGATCCTTCTTTCCTAATTTCACATTTCTCTAAGTCAAACTGAAGTGTGTGTCCTTGATCGCACATTTGACTTACACTCATCAAATTGTGTTTCATATCTTTGACCAATAGAACATTTTCTGCCATGGCATATTTGCTTCCAAGCTTAATTGTGCCTCTACCTATAATTTTAGCCAAATGATTATTTCCAAATGAAATTGATCCATCTATTTTTTTCTTCAAAGTTAGAAACCGATTCTTGTCACTTGTCATATGCTTTGAACAACCACTGTCAACATACCAATTACTCTTCCTATGTTGGTCTTGTAGAGCAAGCGAGCATTGATTCTGCTTTCTTTTCCATATCTCTTGTGGTTCCGATATATGATTGTTAATGTTATGCTTTGGTTCTTTGGGTGGAATAGTCAATCTACATTTCTTTGCTATGTATCCAAAATTGCTGCATTTGTAACATTCTACTTCATTTCTCAATGAACCAAAGTTGTTTTGGTTTATGTTGTATGCTTCATAAGATTTGATGGGATAACTATTATTTAAGTACCGTGCATAGTTGCTTCGTTTCTTAGCATAGGCTTTGCAATTTACAACTTTATGTCCAAAATTAGCACAATTAAAACAATGACCATAAAAGAACCTTTGATACCTGGGAGTAGATGATCTTCTTTGCGATGCACTCCTTTTGAATCTGTCTTCTTCAATCTTCTTAATTTATGGAACGTTCTTCTTTGGGGGCATGCATTCTTCCTTCTTGATAGACTCTCTGACAATCTATGCATAGCTTCTTTGTTATGTTGTCTTGAAGCTCGACCCTTTCTCATTATGTACTTGATTGTATCCTAGTATGGATCTGTCATTGGATGGTCTTTGACTGTTGATGATTTGATCCAATATTTTGGCGCTCTTCTATTGCATTTCTTTCTTCTGAAGATCTTTCCTCAAAGAGACTATTTATACTTCCAAGATTCCAATCATTTTCTCCTTTTCTTCTAACTAACTTCTAAGTATTTCCTCAATTCTTTTGTCTTCTTCTATTTGAATTTTTAGACTCTTGATCATCTGCTCGATTTCTTCAAAGTTGGAATTCTAAGATCGCTCTTTCATTTGTAACTCTGCCTTGAGTGACTTGTTTTCTTTCTTTCCTTCCTAAGTTATTCTAATGCACTGATTAACTTTGATTCGAGATCGACTTCACCTTCTTCTTCATAATCATCTTCTACTGTCATGAAGAGTACTCTTTCTGAATCATTGTCACTGTCATTATCCTTCTCGTTTGATGAGGAACTGTCCTCCTTTGAATATAAACTTTTCTTGAAGAATTTCCTTTTGTTTCTTCTCTTGTTTCCCATTTCTTTTCCCTTTTAGAATCTTCTTCTTCATCACTATCTTTGTTCCTATGAGGACATTTAGAAGCAAAATGACCAATACCACCACAATTAAAACATTTCGATGGAAACATACCTTTATAATTGTCGGTTCCTTTCTTTAATTTCTTTATGAAGTTAGCCATCTCTTCATCTTCGTATGAATCATCACTACAAATGCAACCTGGTTTTGACTTTTGCTTTGTCTTCTTGGATGCCTTGAAAGTTTTTTCCTTCGTGATTGGGTTCTTCTGTTCTGTTCTCATTTCATAGGCTGTAAATATTCCATGTAGCTTGTCTATGCTCAATGTATTGAGATCTACCCTTTCTTCCAAGACTTATATTTTAGGATCAAATCTCATAGGAAGAGACCTTAATACCTTTTAAACAACCATTAATTCATCAACTTCTACTCCCAATCCCTTAATAGTGTTAACTATTTCGTCAATTCGTAGAAGGTATTTTGCAACATCTTCATTTTCCTTCATCTTCAATTATTCAAACTTAGCTTTGAAGATTTGAATCTTAGCTCCCTTATCTTTGGAATCTCCTTCGTAAATCTTTTGGAGTTTATCCCAAAGATCCTTTGCACTGTCACAATGCATAACCTTGACAAATATTGAATCAACTAGACTGCTCATAATGGTACCTTTATCCTTTGAGTTGTTTTTGTTGAGTTTATTCCCATCTCTGTCAGTTGGGGGAGTGGTTGGTGCTTTATACCCATCTACTACTGATTGTCAAACTTCAAATCCATGTGCATGTAAAAAGGTTTTCATCCTTTTATTCTAGAAGTTATAGTTATGACCATCAAACACTCATGCTCCAATCTTAGCATATTCCATGATCTTCTTTCAGTGGTTAGACTGCTTCTTGAAGGACTTGCTCTGATACCAATTGTTGGAATACTGAGAGGGGGGGTGAATTAGTATGAGCACAATTTGTACTTTTAATCACAATATAAACCTCTAATAACATTCAATATATCATCAACACCACAATTCAATGCATAAACATCACATAAACACAGTACACTAGAATTTTACGTGGAAACCCAATGCGGGAGAAAACCACAGAATGTTTTTCTTATTTATCAAAGAGTACATTCATTGGAAGCACCAACTTCCTCTTTCTCCAACTACAATTGGAAGGAGGCTCCAACCCCCTATTTACAGGCTGCAACCTGAAGGAAGTTTCAACTCCCTAATTTACCAGCTCCGAAGGAGGCTACAACCCCCTTTCCTTACCCCGTCCAATCATCTTGAAATATAAATGTAGAACAATCTATCAGTAGCTTTTTTCGTTGTAACTAATTACCTGTTGTTGTTGTTGTTTTTTATACTTCAATTGTTGCTACTAATTTCGATATCTCATCAAGACTGCAACCACACATATCTCATACCAAGATCCACAAGAGAGTTCTTTAAATCAAATGCTTATGAATCACTAAGACGTACATGTTCCCGATTTCTTCGAAATACACACCCTAACATACACAAGAATACATACCTTCAACTTGTAGTTGATATGGGTTTTATATCCCTGATCTTCATCAAATTTTCTTCACAGGTCCCCGACCCATACATTACATGCTTATGGATGTCCGCACTTTTCCTCACTGCAACTCATAAATGTTCGTGCTTTTCCTCTTGAAACCCACAAATTTACACAAATAACCTGGATCTCCAACTTTTTCTCGGTACGCTCAGCTCCTACAAACTTCTTCCCTCACTCAACTTCGTTGACTTCGACTTATTAGCTTCATATCTACTAATTAGTATTCATAGAAGTGATTTTCCAATTGACTCTTCTATATGTTTTGATGAGGATCTCATGATGACATGCAAATCACATAGAATCTCATGATGACATGCAAATTGTTAACTATTGTTTATAGTTAGTTTAACATGACACTAACATGCAACTTGTTGACTTCTGTTTACAACTACTTTACCTTGACATGCAACTTGTTAACTTCTGTTCAAGTGTTGACATCAATGACAACCAATCTTTCAACATTTTCCACCTTAAGAATAACCCTATTGTCAACAAGATAATCGTTGGGAAAATTAATTGCTTATGAAAACAATCAAATTCCAAACCATTAATTCTCAATCCAGGGTGCGTCTATTTATTTCAAAGTTATGATGCAAAGTCTATGCAGGCTACAGTTTCCCTTCTAACATTGGTTGTCTAACATGTGTTGCAGTAATATAAATCAAAATACTCTTGCAAACATGGGAGGCAGTGCACACAACAGACARAAAAGAATAATGCACTTCAGGAAAGTAAATCACACCACACGACAAGTGTTGATCAGTGAAACAATCTACTCTATTTTACAAACCCCATGACATATCGGGAAGGTATATCTATMTATTGGAAATAAATTGGCAACAAGCTAAATCTTAACTTGCAAGAAAGAAAGCACACCARTCTTACATAAATGAAATAAACCACACTTGTTGAATTGGAAAGCACGCTTGCATAAATGAAATGAACCACACTTGCTGAAATTGAAAGCACRTTGACAAGAAAATAAATCACTCAAGAAATGGTGGGCTCCTCAACTTCCTACTTTTAACCACCTGCGGGGATTGGTAAGTGGTGGATTGAGCCAACCCCCTGCTCTCAACCACTTGCGGGGATTGGCTAGAAGCACACAACACACAAGGAGATCTAATCTAAATAAATCTTGCAGGTTTGAAGAAAGTAAATTTAATCTAATTGAGAAAAAGGAAATTGATGAAAAGAAAATGTTTACACACTTGCATAAATAAATAAATTGAACTAAAATATCTATCCCCCAACTGCCATGCGCTCATAAAACAAAGTGTTGCCATTGATCTACAACATAAACAAATTAATTGAAACTCATACCATGCTCAAAGGAAATGACATAATTAAAAATGCAACAATTACACATACTATGAAATATCAAAGTTATGATCAACATTAACACAATATCTCAAAGAAATATGATTTATTTCATCATAGTGTGGACAGTTGCTCCAAGAGTCCCCCCTTTTGCAGAGGCAAATGGCTCTTTTTATACATGAATTTCATACAAAGGAATTGTTACAAAAATCCTTGAATGGGAAAATTACCCAACCAATTCTCGTTTAAGACACAATTGGTTGTGGTCTGTTAGCTTGATGCTTAAGGAGGAATGTGGATCTGTGACCAAATCTCTATTGTTGAAGTGGATGCTTCAATTGGCAAGTTTAGAAGCTGGTTGGAGCAGTAAATCTGGGAAAGCTTCCTTCAAAGAACCATCTGTACTGCCCACCTTGCACATTTTTTGGGGAAGCAATTGGAGTGTCGACTAATTGGTCATGTTCTCCACAAAACCCATGTCGTAGAATTTTCAAATTAGTCTCCATCGCTCCAAAAGCTTCATATGAAAATCATTGTCTGATTTGGATGCCTTTAGTTTCAGGTATAGCATTAATCATGAGTTGTAGCTTCCCAAACGTAATTGGAACAATATATTTCATCATTTATTAGCTTCCACAAATAACTATAATACTAAATTCATGTAATCTCCATTGATTCTTTGAGTTGATACTTGGATTAACATGGCTTATGGTTCCAATGGATCATAGTTCCAATGGCTCAGGATTCCTTGGATGAGTTGCAGCACAGGCAAAGTTGCAGCAACAAAAGTTGTAGTGCAAAATAGTTCTCTGGCGTGTTGCAGCACAAAATAGTTCCCGAGAAAGTTGCAAGAATTGTTGTAAGGATTTGCAACAAGATAGATTTCATCAAGGAAAGAGTTGTAGCAATTGTTGTAAGGAGTTGCAGCGAGTTGCAACAAGATAGATTTCATTAAGGAAAGAGTTGCAACAATAGCGTGGGAACTGCAACAACTGAGTTGCAATTGTGGGAACCAAAATACTTCGATATCATATCCTGCACAACAACCAGTCTAACACATCGTCTTTACATATTAACTCCAAGATAAATGCAAATATGATATTTATCTAATGTTTAACCATAATTCATGTGATTTACTAAAGAAATGCAACAGAAAACACCTTGATTCTAAATCCCATATATAAGCATTAAAAAGGATTAACGAGCATTAATACAAGGTTATGGGTAAGCAAGAAAGGATTAAAAATAGGGAAAGAAGATGTAAAAAAGGATAGCAATTCCATGGCCCAACAATAATTCAGCTCTAATAAAAACTCAAAATGCAATGAACAGATGATAATCTCAGTTGAGGCTAAAACATACCTTTTCTGAAGTTTCACTTCCCTATTTTCTCATGCCCTTCTTTGTCTTTCTCTCTTTCTTTTATATCTTTGTGAAGTAGTTAGGTAGTTCAACTACCCTTTATTTAAAAAGTTAATTAACTTTTATTTTAAGAGAGGACAACTTTATAAGAGCAAAATATGTTTTAACAATAATAGGCTTTTCCACCTTCAAAATAACTCCATTGTCAACAAGATAATTCAACTCTAATGAAAACTCAGAATGCAATGAACAAATGATAATCTCACTTGAGGCTAAAGCATACCTTATAAAAAGTTTAACTTCTCTATTTTCTCATGCCCTTCTTTGTCTTTCTCTCCTTCTTTTATATATTCCCGAAGTAGTTAAGTAGTTCAACTACCCTTTGTTTAAAAAGTTAATTAACTTTTATTTTAAGAGAGGACAACTTTATAAGGGTAAAATATGTTTTAAAAATAATAGGTGGGGTCCTATTAGATATTCGCTCCTTCATTTTCCAAAAATTTCCTTGTAACTCCAAAATGATTTGAACACACACACACACACACACACACACACATACATATCAACAACATAAAATATATCAAGATAAGACCCCCATAAAAAAAAATTCAAATCAATAAACACTTGTACCTCCCAAAATATCAATTAGATATGATATTTAAATTTTCCAAAAATAAATATCATATGTCTGTTGTCTGTTTCAAATAAAGCATCAAATGTATAAAATAACAATGCCAGGACATAAATTTAAAAAGGTGAGGGTATTTCTTTTTGAAAAATTATCCTCTTTCTTTTCTACCTTCAGACACACCTAGTCTAAGATTGAGAAAGTCTTCATAATAAGACTTTTTCTCTTCATACTTAACTATTTATAGATGCATGTCACCGAAGGAAACTTCTCTTTTTCCACTTTCTTCTTATTTATTTATTATTGTTTTGAATGTACATAGCATGATTGGGATGCCTCAATGCTAGGAGAGTTAATGAGTTTCTTTCCTTTATCTATCTAGAGATCATGGGGAGGCACTCTATAATCTTTAGGAGGAGAACAAGCTATTGAAGAAACTGATGCAATAAGTGGTGTTGTATGAGGAGGTGGAGGAGGATTAACAGGCCATTGAGGGACATCATAAGGAAGGTTTACAAGGTTGTTATCCCAACCATCATTCACTAGTTGGATAGGAGGCTCGGGGAAGTCCATGATGTTGGGGCATGGTTGTAGAGATACACTAGTAGGAGCTAGGGGTTGAGGTGAAGCAGGTTGTCCACCAAGATTCAAGTAGCCAATTTGCACCGATTGATTAAACTCATCTAGATGGAAAATCTCATCATCTCGTGCCTCCCTTTTTGCCAAAATACATTTGGCAATTTGCCTCCTCTCCCTCTGTTTCCTCCTCTGTTACTCCCTCTGCTAAAGAAGTTAATTTAATTTACCATTATCATTTCAATTGGTCCAAAATCCCTGGAGTATAATACAAGACACAACATAATAAACATCCATTGCAAAATTTGTTAAATATGATTTAATTATGGCTCTAAGTATAGCATGATAACTCAAGCATAAAAAGGGAGAAATTGAACATGAATAATGTCTGACATGGAAGAAAAACCAAAACTTAACGAACACCCATCTTTTCATTTCATTTTCCAAAATCTGAACTAAATATTTCTTGAAAACTTCTTTATTATGAACAATCTACAGTTCTTTTAAATGTCTTTTAGACTTGTTTACTTTGCCATCACAAAACCAATGTAATATCAACCAATCAACATGTAACCCTTTTGAAAAAATTCCAAGCCATTTCTTATACATATCACTATGATCACAAACCATTATCATCACAATGCTAGAGTTTTCAAAACTATGTATGAATAAAGTTTGATGCTACCAAATTAACATGTTATGAAAACAACCCGAAATATGCCAAGTTATCCAAACACTATTGAAAAGATCTGAGACAAACATAATGGCCATGCATAATGGGTTTGCAACAATGCCATCTAAACTTTAATTGCTAAATCCTTTTGAATGCTTCTTTAAGTACTTCTTTGTGTATGAAAAATTCAACATTTTTTTTTACTACGTAAACAAGGAAAAACATGGAAATGGAATCACGTATGACTAGGATATTATGATTAAGGGGATATATTTATGAAAAATGATATAAATAATGAGGGAATAATATGAAAGTTTGTGTATGATTGTCTTAAAAATTTAACTCAATTGTCACTTCCTTATGTGCCTTTTAAACTTGTTCACATTGCCAAACCGATAGTTATTTATCTTTGATTGGGGTTGACTAAAACTTTCACATCATATTTAAATAGCTAAAATGTTGTATGAATGGACCAAAACTACCATACAAGGCAAAACGATACCCATTACTCGGGTATATGGACTGTGACTTTAAAACTGAGTATGTGAACCAAAATGGAACATCGACCATATCAATGGGTTATTCGTATCCAGAACACTATGAATGGAAATGGATGGCACGCTGCTAGGATCTTATTTATTGATATGGACATTCTTTATAAACATGACAACTCACAGATTTGAACTATGTGCTTTTTAAAAGAATGAAGACTGAGTAAAAGAGTAAAAGAATGCCATGTGACCCATATACTTGAGTTGCCTTGATAAGAAGTCCAAGAGGAGGGGTAGCGCACAACCATGGGTTCATAAATTCAGGAAGAAATTCGTTCGATGGGAAGAAACCAACGACGAGCTTGGAATTAATTATTTCCTCAAGCAAACTAGAGACTTGATATGGATAAACTTATTGTGATAAATTCATAGAAACTCAAGTCGAAACTCTATACATACCAACAATCATCATTCATGGGTTTTTAACCCATAATTTTTTTCTACAACCCAATTCACAAAAAGCCCCTTTGAAATATTTTATATGAAATGGAAAGTGATCGTATGAGCAAATGACAGTAGTGAGCATGCAAGAAGAATGTAGAACCATAACATTCATTGTAACTTGAAAACCCAGAAAACATATCTAACAACAACAAGCTTTGTACAATTGTTTAATCTCTTTCAATTCCACAAAATAATTGCTTATGGGCGAAAGATAGGGGAAAAAACTTTTAGACTTGCTATCAACTAACCAGAGCCAAAATTAACCATTTAATAACAAATCATCTTGTAAGGAAACATTTAAGAGTTGTGTGAGTACTTACCTGGCCTTACGTAGATTTATACCAACTCTTCGAGCCTTGAAATGGTTGAAGCAATGAACAAGAAGTTTGGGTTCTGAAGCCAAATAACAAATCTCTCCATAATCCAAACCAAAAACCTCAAATGACGAGAACCCTAGAGACATCCAAGATGGTAAAGCCTGGGTTTGGTGGCATTAATGCTCATGTCACCTCAAAATCAATGCATGGTCAACATAGTGGCCAACTCAAATCCCATACACCGCCACTATCATATCAACCAAATGCTATCAACGAACCATAAGGTATCAACCCCAATGAATGCTGATTAAAACTCCATTTACATACCCCATATATCATATAAATTGAAACTTAATAATACCATTTCTCCAAAAAATGTATGATATGGGTTGATAACAACCATCATTATCATCATCCAACCATTCATTGATTGCATACCAATCATTTGTATCAAGGAGTCTTCCATATATGTTTTAATACATTAAGGAGAAACAAACATTTCAAGCCAAAGTGATCAATGATATATATCAAGTTTTGAAAACCCCATATATCATATTCTTGTGCCATATATCAACCTTTGTTTGTTAAATTTTTCACAAACTATATACCTTATGTGAGCTATTGATACGAGAAAAATATACTTGCTTGTTCCTATAGTTTATCAAGTTTCACTTATAACATCCATGCTTTTGAAACTGCAACCTAGCATAGTATAAGATGCATATACAAACAAGTGTTTTGCATGAGCATAAAACCCTGATCCAAACCTATATCTCCTTGTAATACCACATGATGAAGGTATAACCATTCAAAACCATAAAGTTGAAGATAATCGTTGAATTTTGATACCAATCCTGAAGTGTAGCCCAAAATGTAAACGAAATACCAGGCCATTATGTTGAGAGAGAATGCCATACAAGGATTTTATCATTTCATTGTTTACTCCTAGGGGACCCCACCTATTATAGTTATATAAAAAAATTAAAACAGTTTACTGGCTTTGCAACTTTTTGTGAGCTCTTGCAGTAGGTGATTATTCATGAGTCAACAAATGGTGACTCCACAAGGTAGTCTATTTTCAATAGACTAGAACTTAGAATATCGGGTTTCATTCTTCGAACTTTGGATTTTAATTTGTTGATTATATCTTCTTCTCATAAATGATGTTTTAGCAAAACTTTGGATCAAGATTAAAGTATGCCTATAGTAAATACACTCATGGAAGGGAAGAACGGGAAAGAAGAAAATAAGGAAGAACTAAACCAATCAAATTGTAGAAAGGTAATTTAGTTGGTTCGGTAAGTAATCGGCAATAACATTGCAGACACAAGAAAGATAATTTATTTATCTTTTGTTTTCTATATTCTTCATCATTCAAGTTAAATTAAACAAAAGTTTTGCAAACCAATGAAAAATAATGTAACTTGACAAATCGAGTTGCTTGACTAAATTCTTCAAACATCAAAATCAAGTAAAAGAACAACAATCAAAACACATACAAGAAAATGTTTTCTCTCTTTCTCATCATGTTAAAACAAGTACAATAGTTAAAATAAGTTGGAGAGATGCGAGCTAGGGAAACTGGAACCCTAGCCGCGCGCACAGGTAGCCTCGGCCCTCTCAGCGGCCAGGCTTAGCTTGGGCGACTCCTCTCTAACCTGCTCCGGGACGATCGCTGGCAGCATTATCGGTTCAGAGCGGCCCCGTTTTGAAGATCTGAAGGCCATCGGTGCATACAAGCTGTGACTCGGCACCCTCATCACAAAAATCGCGTTTTAGCACGCAGGGGCGGGAGGAAACGAATCAGTTCGGGCTTTGTTTAAGGCAACCCCAGCCATGGACGCTGGTGGGGGCGCCATCC
>JASDQU010012961.1:101810-111846 GCA_032191745.1 Picea mariana | reverse complement strand
GTCCACATCATATCCAACTATCATAGACTCGTACCTTTGTGGACTTGATGCATCCTACCATGGAGAAACATGAGAGTGGATGTGGTTGTATTAATGTGGTCACTTGGTGTTCTATCAATCTTATTTTCTTTAATCCCCTTGTACGTACATGATTATTCCATGTGTCATTATATTGAGATTTTGGGATCTTGGACTCTTTCTCATAAAAACTCATTGTATCCTTAAATTCTCTTGGTTTCCCTATTCCTCATGCACACAAAAATATGATGCAATATGCTTCTAGCAAGTTTCAAGTGTCTAACAAACTTAAGACATGGAACCCCAAGCCCACCAAGGCATCCAAACCTAAAATATTATGCATTAGGCTTAAGTCTAGGTACCATGTTTCTAAGAAATTTCTTGCATTGGAGATATTTGAAATGACAAATCTGCTCAATTCCTATGGATCTGAAGTATTATTAGAGCCTAGTGAAATCTTGTTTGAGTCCAATTCTTCAAAATACTTGGAATTGTTTTGATAAGGGTGTCTTCTAACTTAGCTTTTAAAATGTGTAGTGGTCCCATGTGGCACACTCTAGAGCCACCACTAGTCCTTCCAAGTTCATTCATGTTGATGTTGCATTTCCATGTGGTGGAATTTAATTGGACCTTGTGTTTAATGAACCAACCATGTTTAAGGATTCTCGAGACAGATCTCATTAGACATTTAATCATTAGTCCGCATCATATCCAATTATCATAGAATCGTACCTTTATGGACTTGATGCATCCTACCATGGAGAAACATGAGAGTGGATGTGGTTGTATTCCTCATGCAGGCAAAAATATGATGCAATATGCTTCTAGCAAGTGTCAAGTGGCTAACGAACTTAATCCATGGAACCCCAGGCCCACCAAGGCATCCAAACCTAAAATATTATACATTAGGCTTAAGTCTAGGTACCATGTTTATAAGAAATTTCCTGCATTGGAAATATTTGAAATGAAAAATCTGCTCAATTCCTATGGATCTGATACAAATTTTTTATTTAGAACTGTGAATATGATGATGGACTACTAACTAACAACACATGCACATGCAACTGAAGGTACAACCAAACAGGTACCTGTCAGATATTTATTTGTTGAGTGAGGAAAGCTTAGGAAAAATAGAGGCCAGAAATGCGACTACATCTAGTAAATATGATAAGAAAACAAGGACCAGAGGTGAAAAAGTCATAATAAAATTTTGTAGGCGCATGAAATTTTTTCTAGCTAAAGGAGGATCATGCTCTTATGATGATGAGAGAATAGGAGACATAGATGTTCCACTCGGGTATAAGCATATGGTGAAGTAATGGGTACCTAAGGAACTACCTCTTATAGATGTTGACTTCGTTGTCAACAATAGGACATATCACATTGCACCATCCTCCCTGCATGGCTTGGGGATATTTTCCATGGATGGAATAATTGTAAAATACAATACAGTAACTGAATTGATGGACTATGTCAGACCGTGTTACAATTATAACGATTGGATGCAACTGCTCTGGTACATGCGAAGTGTGCAGAGATATGCACTCGCCGCAAATTATATACAAGTAATAAACAAGGATAAAAATAAGGGAGCGACTATCTATATTGATGGAAGGCCTAAAGATTTCGGCAATATTGCAGGGTCTATAAACAACACATGACCCGGGATAACAAACAAACAACCGAATTGCATATTTGAGGAACGTGAAGAGAATCGAGTAGTCTTGTGCACAATGAAAAAAATATCTCTCGAGGAAGAGTTATTAGTGGATTACCATTTGAATCGAATAGACACATTGAATAATAGTGTGCAGGTTCTTATGCAACACCTCTTTAAGAAACCTCTACTTATTGCATTATATTTTTTTATTATCTTTAACATTGTTGTAAATATTATCGTTAACATAGTTTTTTTTTATTATTAACAATTTTTTAAATATTTGGGGGTTCTAATTATATTATAATGTGGCAGGATGATCGTGGAAAAGGGCCAGCCGCAGAACATGTAAATGATTATCAATTTCCACTTTCATTTTATGTTTTTTTTAATTATTTGCTTATATAATTTTATTGAAATAACATTGTTTTTGCTGAAATTAAATGTAGTCAGCAAGCCACGTGGATCATGATTCCACCGATGAGGAGGGGTTTTATTCTTGCGCTAGTCCAATGCTCTCATTAAAAAAAAAGATCATTAAAGCTAACAAGGAACTATTTAGCTTGTTAGATCGTCTAGAACAAACTCTGGATGTCAAAGAAAGGATCAAGCTCCTTATGTCACAACTTAACACATATAAGGTAATAACCATAATTTTTTTGTTTGTTTGTTTAATTCACTCATATGTTCAATTATGATACTTTGTTCTTTAACTTTTACATTATCTCACGATAAAACATTTTCTTTTTTATAAAGGAATATTTGGAGCTTGTTCAGCACGGGGTTGGTAGTAGTGGCGCTATAGAGACACTACAGAGTCCTGATGTGGGTGGTCATACAACTGCTAGAGTCCTATTTACTTCTCCATATTCCACACCTCATTTAGATAGGAGCAATATCACACACCGACAAGAATCCACACCTTGATTAGAGTCTAGAGATGGTGGCAGAGATGAGGATCATAGTGATGTGGTTGAGATGGTTGCATTTCCTGGAGCTAGATGTATGACAAGCACAGGGACCCTTCCATGCACATTTTTGGTCGACGATAATGGACTTCCATTAAAACAATCAAGACTCCTAGGTAGTTTTAATTCATATTTTAATCGTTTAATGTTGTCCTCATACAAAAATTGTCTAGATTATTAATTTTAAGTGAATGATCATATCTTTTTCTGTGTAGGAAATGACCTTTTTTATAGGCACGTAGAGAGAAAGGCCTTGTCTATTTTTGGGGTAACCTTATGCATGAGGTGGAATTTCTAGAATTCCAACCTCAAAAAGGAACTTATGGATTATCTTGAAGGCCTCTTTGGTGTAGACACGTTCAATACAAATGTGGTCACATCTACAGTGGGTGAATATTTAAAATATACCTAGGATGTTTATAGATGAAGCTTGGAAAGAAATCCTAGGTATGAGCGTCCTCCCTCAATTCCAGAGAGAGAGTGGAAGGCGATCATTGATGATGCAAAAGAGAAGATTTTGAGAAAATCAGGAGAATAAATAACTGGTACACCAATGTAAATTACAATTTTTTGAATTCAATACTAGCTTTATTTTTCTTTAGATCTAAATAAAAGTGTGGTTATATATAACATACTTGAAAATTTTGATGATAGGTTGCCTGACACTTCAAAGGAAACCAAAGCAAGGATTGTCAAACATGGCCAACATAAGCTAGGCCATGGCGGCTACTTGAGGTTACAGTCACGAATCGTAAGTACCCAAACATCTTAAGAATATTATTTGTATCACCTTACAACTTTAAGGTAATTGCAGCCAAAAACATTAAAAAACCACACCCTTATGCATTGTAGGGTGACGACTTCGGAACTGAAACCACGAATGAAGACCTCCACTTGGTTACAAGTACGGTTATAAAGCCATGGTTGATCATAGGAAAATCATGGGGCAGACCCCAAGATCCAATTTGTTGGATAAGGTAAATAAAAATCAGTCCACATTAACCTTTCGTTACTTATAAAATACGTAAATGTTTGATATCGTCCATAATTTAATGTCTTACTTTGTTTTAATCAGGGGAGCAACACTATCAAACCTAACATTAGTACTGAACAATAGAGCGTTGATAGTGAAATGCATCCAGAAGATCATGGTGCTCCCCAGCAGCCCCTTCCCAGTGAGGTACAGTCCCAAGATGTTCCTATGAATGAGGCCCACGACGGTAAAATGTCTATATTTTAATCATATACTTAATAATTTTGTACTTATAAATTTTGACCTTTCAATGGCAGAGAATGTCATAGATGATCATCCTCAACCTGAAGATCAGGTAAACAGGACGAAAGCCATTCCAATGGTGCAGACTAGAGGACCAGGGAAATAATTACATTGCAGAGTTTTTTTTTAATATTAATAAACTACTTCAATGATATTTAAAAATTGGCCATATAAATTTAATATTTTTTATTGTTTTAGGTGATGGCCCCTCACAACAGCATCCACACTATGGGTACGAGACTAGACATACTTGGCATGAAATGACTGAAACAACATCGTCTATTGAAGAGCACCCAGTAAACAAATACATGGACATTGATGATTTGCTTAAGAAATGGAAAGCAAAAAAGAAGACTAAAAGAAATTCATGATGTCATGTAATAATTTTATAAGACAGTTAGATGTACATTATATAGCTGATAATATACACAAGGATATTTCTATGGCTTGTATATATCTGTGAATGTAATTTTGTTATACACTTAATGATAATTTCATCTTCTCTTAATGATGCAACTTCCAAAATCTTGTGACATGATATATGCAACTTTGAAAGTCTTGTGACATGTTTCATTGTGTCTCACATGACAAAGAACATTACCATTATTTTCATTGTGTCATGGACATGGTGTTTTATGTTTAATAAGAGATCTTAGTGACTGCTAGTCCACTTTAAAGTCCCAAAATAAATTTTAGAACCTATCTCTAATCTAGAGGTGAAGATGGAAATAACATACAAGACGTTTTCATTCTATGCATCCAGTTAGCATAGTTTGTGGATATGGAAACCTTTGATAACAAAGTTCTTAAACTTTAGTTTATGAAGCAGGCATCCCTTTTTTATAATGTGAAATCTGGAACAAAGAGGTATATGAAGGCATTTCTGCATAGTAGGGTAATAACCTTATTGGATTTGTGTAGGAAGAAAAATGTCCCACTATCTGTTTCATGGAAAATATTGCACTGACATATTAAGATGGTAGTAAGGAAGAATTTGGAGGGGGAGTGGTCCATATAAATTCCAGTTTTTTGTATTCCTATTTATAGGTGGGAAGGGAGAAATATGATCATTGGGAATTGAAATTGTATTTAGCAAAGAACTAGTATTCGAGTAATAATCAGGGTTGCATTTTGGGAAAGCTTAATTACATGTGACCAAATCGATGAAAAGCACGAAACTATAAGTTGTAGTTCTTACTTAATTTTGTGTAGCTTTTCTTGGTGTTGATGGTATATTGTGGACATTAATATAATTTCTTTATTTCTTAGTCTCAAGCATTAGGGCCATTTTTTCTAAACAATGGCCTTAGGTGATTAACCTTTACCCTCATCCATCATCATCATTGTCTTCTACCTGAAAACCCTTGGCTTGTTATTGTTTGAGGTAGGGATGAATTTCTATGATTACAACTCCTATATTTGTTACCTCTAAGATATTGTTCCAGGCTTGATTCATACATGAAGATTGATTTCATATTTACATGCAGAGTCAGATGGTTTCTTTACATCCACTACATCTATTAGTTTCTGGGGATTCTTGCCCAAAATAATTCTGGTTCAAAATTCTTTGCAAGGGTCCTATGGCTGACAAGCCTGGTGATAACCTTCACCTTTGTCAACTCCATCTTCCTTGCTCAAATTTGCTAGCTATATAGGAGTCTCGTGAGCATGTTTGGTTCTAGGTCATTTAGTGCGTATGTTTTCCATACATATGAAATTTCCATGGTGATTCCCCAAGTTTTTGTCTGGTCTTAAAGGTTTGCAGAGGATACATACTAATATATACTCCCTCCTAATATCTGAAGCAATAGGAAGTGCTCCAATCATATCCATTAAATTTCCATTCAAATTCATTGGCTAGGTGAATGACTACTACATCTTTCATGAGAGTTGTTGATTGCAAATTAGTGAACAAATAATCCAGTTTTCTAGTATCCAACAGAATAGGTTTTTTGGTAACATGGAAATATTTCCCTGGTAGTTAAACAACTAAATATAGAAATGATTTTCTTGAACCAGTTGCAGGTGCCTGCAAGAAACCTAGTGACTGAGAATAGAGTTATTATGGGGTCTTATCCTTAGATTTTCAATACAATCTTCCTCGTGGATAATAGTTGGTAAGA
This sequence comes from Picea mariana, assembly GCA_032191745.1. Taxonomy (NCBI): domain Eukaryota; kingdom Viridiplantae; phylum Streptophyta; class Pinopsida; order Pinales; family Pinaceae; genus Picea; species Picea mariana. Next base: position 105,804 of record JASDQU010012961.1, on the reverse strand, counting down.
TAAAAATGGTTTTCCTGACTTGGTGACAGCTGAGAACCACCAAGGCACTTGAAACTGCATACATCCATTCTCCAACGTTGACATGATATTGTCACGCTGATGTAAGATGATTGCATCAAAGTATGAATTCCTAAAATATGATGCACTAGATACATATGGTTAAGATGGATTTTGATTATTCATGGGGTGCTCAAGCATGGGATCATATTTTATTCGGTAGAATCCATATCTAATCTTCTTGCACAATGTATTCCAAAGGCTAAAACTCCCTTAGAGTGTACATGGTTATTTCCTCATAGATGTTTAGCTATTATTCAGTCATTTAAGCTTTTAATGTCTTTGAAAAATGCAGGTTTGAAGGGTGGTCACCTCCACGATACAAAACACACTTATGAAAAGGTATAAATCATTTTCTTCTCTTGCATCATGAAATTTTCCTTCATTTCCTTGTATACTTAAATTCAAAACCAGGAAAAAAAAAAAATGACACATAGCATGCATAACACACAATTTTCTTATGACTGGGAGTAATAGTAATTTTGCATATTCATAAACAAAAAATGAGACTTATCTTTTAACAAAAATTGGTCCAAGAGATTGGTCATGTAAGAGAAAATTTCCATTGAACCACAACTATCTAGTGTAGATAACACCACCAACCTAGGCTATGAGGCCACCATGGTGAAAACACCAAGCAATAAGATTCTATATTTCTCATCCCAACCTTTCTACTCACATTCTTACCGAACCTTCTCAACACAAAGCATTACAAGAATCTGATTCATCCTGTGATAGATAAGGAAATCTCTTCTAGTACTGGGAGTAATAGTAATTTTGCATAAATGGAATATTTACACCAAGCCCTATAAATGGAATATTTACACCAAAATATAATATGGATGTTATTAAGAGGTTTGGCACACTAGGTATGGATATCAAGGACTTAACCATGATCCAAGGACAATCACTAGTGCCTAAAGAATATTTCTAGGGTTCATGGTTCTATGTCCCACATATGGATTTTGTACTATGATCATGAGTGATGACAATGTTGTCAGTGTCCAAACCAATCAAAATTATGAATGGCCTATTTGTAAGAATCTTTACCTTCTCCTTGCACAAAAAATAAATAGAATAATAGATTAAAACTTCAATTTCTTATTGTAAAACCTCCTATCTTATCATAGTTTAATCCTTTAATCATTATAGAAGTGACATTTTCACAAAGCCTCTTACAAAAGTGAAGTTTTCTAAACTTTGATCTATGCTAGGTGTTTAATAAGTTGTCATTAAGGGGGTATATTCTCTAATGCCTCCTTCTTTCTCCTATTGTGTCACCTTTGTAAATCCTTCAAAGATATCCTAGGTTGTTCTTAACGAGGGATGTTAGGATATTTCGACACTTAGGAGTTATTTAGTATAAAATTGGTTTAATGTGTCTTTATCCTAACATGTATAAGGCCTTGAATCCCACCCTTGGTCAAAAAAATCTCATAATTTCATATGTATCCCACTTGGTGGATAAATATCCCCTTTAAAGGATGCATGTAATGGTTTAAGACCCAAATTTGTCCCATGAGCCCTTAAATATTCATTTAGTTGATATGTCTCTTCTTTTCACTACTTTACCATGGTCAAGACACCAAGATCCATCCTTGGTATGAAAAAACTACTCTAGGCACCCATATCCCATTTTGAGATCAAAGATTCTTTTTATAGGTCCTATGTGGTGATTTGAGTCCATGTTCATGGACAATATCCTTAAAATATTTATATATGACTTGAGTCCCTTTATTTTCTCTCCTTGTCATGGTTATGACCCCTAGACCTATCCTTGGTGCATGAAACCACCTAACGTTACACATATCTGAATTGGAGGCCAAATATCCCCTTGAAAGAAACTTTGTAGTGGTTCAAGGACATGTGCATGGTTCATGAGCATTAAAATTTTCATTTAGATCTTAAGACCCTTTATTTTTTCACATGACCATGGTCGTCACAGTCTCCAAATCCATCCAATGCATCTAAATTTTTCTAATATTTCCCAAATCTCATTCATATGTTAAATATTATAATCCCTAAAATACTAATTTAGATCATACAACCCTTGTTTTCCTTCATTGACCATGGTCAAAGCCTTGAGACCCATGCCTGGTATGCAAATTCTCTTAATGAAGCCTATATCCCACCAAGAGGCCAATGATTTGAGTTGGTATGGTGGTTTGAGTCCTGTTTCATGGACTAGGGCCCTAGAAGCTTCATTTACAGCCAAATCTGTGAGATCCATATCTTTTATGTAAAACCTCTTAAAAGTACCAATATCGCGCTCAAGGACAAAGTTAATTTCTAAAAGTTTTTTTTTAGTTGTTTGAAGAATATTCCATGTCCGATAAGACTAGTTACACTCATTTATGGATTAAGGACCTTATTTTGATCCCCTAATCATGGTCAGGGCCCGAAGACCCATCCCGGCTACAAAAAAATCCCTAATGGAAACCTTTCTCATTCATATGAAAAATATCCCCTTTAAAGGGATGATGATGTTGTAGTTAAAGGCCTTGATAATACTTTATGGATTAAGGACCCTATTTTCATCACCTAATCATGGTCAAGGCCCCAACATAAATCCATACTACACAAAAAATCCTAATGGAAACTTCATCCAACCCGTATGCAAAAGATCCCCTTTAAATGTCTCATGTTGTAGTTCATAGCTTTAATCATGGCCTATTAACCCAATAATATTTTTTCAAGGCCTAATTCCTTGGATTTATCCTCCAACCATGGTTAAATCCTTCATAGCCATATTTGATACACAAAATATTATAACAATGCCCATATCTCACTCAAAGGTTCATGATTCCATATAGACAACATGTTATGTGGTTTAGGGCATTGATTATGTCCCTTAATCCCTAAAGGATTCATAAATGACCCAAGGGCCTTATTTTCCTCGCTTGACCATGGCTAATTACTTAATGCACATGTCCCTAATGAAAAATATTTCATAATGGTACACATATTCAACTTGGAGGCCAAATATTCCCTCTGAAGGGATTATGTTGAAGGTGATGTTCATGGATATTGAGCCTTACAAATCCATTTATGGAATAAGGCCCTTATTTTCCTCCCTTTGTTATGGTAAAGTCCTTGAGACCCATTCCTACTATGAAAAAACTCATTATTATACCCATATCCTACTTATATGACAACGATTCACTTTAAAGGAACTATGTTGTAGTTTGAGGCCTTGATCATGGCCTATTAGATCAAGAATATTAACTTAGGTCCTAATTCCCTTGACTTCTGACCCAACCATGGTCAAGGCTCTAGTACCCATCCCTAATGCATAAAACCTTCTAATGGCATCCACAAACCACTCTAATGATAATGATATCTTATATAGGGCATGTTTTGTGGTTTGTGGCATTGTCCATGGCCCTTGTAGGTCCCCGAAATATTCATTTAGAGACTAAGGGATTTATTGTCCTCTCATGCACATTATCAAGGCATTGAGTCCAAGGAATTATAGGAGAAACCATGTTCCACTTGGAGGATATAGTAATATTAATATTAAAATGGTAATATCAATATTAATATTAAAATTGTAGCCTAAAATATTAATACTAGAGGCGAGCAACAGGGACCTGTATGGGCTAAATCATAGTGAATGATAGTGTTTTTGATGCCATATTAACATAACCGAATATTCTTGAATAAGTGAAACTAGTTTTTTACTTCATATCCATAACTATATGAAGTTGTTGATTAGAGATTATTTTGTAACCCGTATGAAGATGTCTAATATTGATGTAAGTGCTTATATTTGATCATTCATTGGTATTAGCATCAAGACTTAATGGTGTCCACCCTTTGGAGGTTTTTACATGTATAAATGTTATGCATTATTGATTCACATGTTCAATGGCCTATTGATTGATGGGTTGTTTACCTAGAAGGTTAAGAGGTTGATAGATTGATGATCCTTACCTTT
>JASDQU010012961.1:23041-101710 GCA_032191745.1 Picea mariana | reverse complement strand
GAGTTGCATAAGGTCCTATACTCCAACTGACAAAGAAGAGAACCAGAGATCCAAAAAGAACTAATTCCAGGAAAGATGAATTCAGGATTAAACCTTCCGACCCAGGATGGAGGAGCTTGCACTCATGGTCGCCTTCCCTCATGCATTTGTCTGGTGGCTCTATTCTATAGCTTGAATTTCCATCTTTTCAATTCTTGGTTCCAGATCAACAATTTTGTTGTTATCTTGCTGAGTTGTGTAGGTGAGAGCTTATACCACTTCCTCCATTAGCTGGATCAGATCTTACTCCATCATTTTGAACCTCCGACCTCCTTCCTCGTCAAGATGGAGCAGGAATCCTCTATGCATGCTAAGCATGGATTTCAGCCTACGAATTTTGAGTTCCGAGGAGGGTGAGGGATTAGGGGGGGTGGCTGAGTTGGAACTAGACTCCATTGCAAGAGCGGTGGACAAAGACCAGGAGGGAGGCCTGACCGAGGAAAACGGGTAGAGACTAACCGGGGGAAAGACTGGGAGCTCAAGCCAGGCGAGAAACCAGAAAGAATTGGGAAGGCAAGATGAGCAGGAGAAGTTCGCCACCTTCCTGAATTTAACGGTATCTTGTTCATGCGCCACCATGGGAGGAGGGGGGGATCGTACGAGTGTCATGCAGGAGGGATAAGAGATCTGTGCGGAGGTGCAGGAGGGACGTGAGGCAAAGGGTAGGGAGGGGGAGGGGAGGGGACATGAACAATGCAGATAAGTACTGTCGCATGGGAGAAGGGACAGACAAGGGAGGTGGAGGAGGGCTTTAGATTCTAGGTTTAGAGGCTCAAAGTAGTCCTAGCGCTTCGAATTCATTAATTGTCTGTTAAATTATTAGTAATGGAGCACATATCAATTAAAAAATTATTATGGTAATATCAAAATTGCAACCTAAAATAATTTTTTTTTTTTTTAAATAAATATTGGTCATCGCAATTGCGATGCAAACCTTAATTGTTGTGATAGTTTTGTTGTATAAACAATGAAAAGATGGCGTCGCCTATGTGAGGACAACTTCAATTGTTGTGACAATTGTGCTATATAAAAATGAAAAGTTGTCGTCGCCTATGCGAGGACAACTTCAATTGTTGCGATAGTTGCGCTATATAAAAATGAAAAGTTGTTGTCGCACATGCAACAACAACTTCAATTATTGCGATAGTTTTTCTATATAAAAACGAAAAGTTCTTGTCGCACGTGCGATGACAACTTCAATTGTTGCGACAATTTTTCTATATAAAAACAAAAAGTTGTCATCGCACGTGCGATGACAACTTCAATTGATGCAACGGTTTTGTTATATAAACAATGAAAATTTGTCGTCGCACATGTGATGACAGCTTCAATTGATGCGATGGTTTTTCTATGTAAACAACGAAAAGTTTTTGAAAAGTTGTCGTCGCCAGTGCGATGACCAATTAAATTATTGCGACAGTTTTGCTATATAAACCATGAAATTTGTTGTCGCAATGGGAATTGCAATTGAGACGAAATGTTGGTTTTACATAGTTTGCCTATATTGTCATTTTGGCGATGATATTTCTTTTTTGTCGCAATTGCCTATGTTGTCGCTCTTATGACATTTGTTCAAGTTCGTCGCAATTTCCACGTTACATAAAACGATGTTTCAAAGACTCTGGATTCGTCGCAATGTCAATGAAATAACGTCACAAGAGCGTCGAAATAGTCGTTGCAAAATGAACCAAATATGCTAGTGTAGTGTTTTTCCCGGTGATCTTCATCTCATTATTCCTCTTTCCATTCTAATTATTTTCTTCTTTTGGCATAGTGACTTCACATTGTTGAGATTCTTTCGTAATATTCAAGGGCAAAACTTCTTCTTTATCTGGGGTAGGTGCTTCAGTATTCTGTGAGTCTTCTTCGGTTCTTTCAACTTCGGCATCCAAGTTAAATAACTTTGATCTGTTCTCCTATTTATCAATCAAGTGCGCAATCCTCCTAGTCATGAAATCTTTTAATTCTTTCTTTTTCTTCTCTAAGACTTCTTCTTCTTTCCTTCTAGTCTGATCCTTTTCGATCCATGGTTTTCCTAGTAACATAGTAAATGGAGAGTTGTTCTAAATAAATTTAACAACCTCAAAATATTCCTCTGTTGAAGTTCCATGAGCACTCATAGATATCTGGTTAAGTCTTCCACACAGGGTTATCATTTTTCCTCTAAACAATCCTACTTCTCCAAATGAAGGAATCATAGCAGGCTTTCCTACAGCTTCCCAAGTTCTTTTTGTCATGACATTCACTTGTGTTTCTTGATCCAAAACACAGTCAATGTTGAAGTCTCCTATTCTTACTTCTAATTTCTCTTTCTCTTTTAATATCTCTCATAGATTAGTATCTCGGTGGTCATTCAGGGTTTCTTTCATCTGTAATAGTACAGTCTCTTATTCTTTTTGGGGTTCTTCCACGGTCTCAGTGTCTTGATCTTTCTTAGGGTCTTCTTGGCTCATATTCATTCTTTCAACCTTAGCAATCATTCTAGGGAAATCTAGAACTTCATGATCCACAACTTTACAACAAAGACAACTAGGTCTTCTACCAAGGAATTCCTTAGCAATATGTCCCGGTCTTCTGCAAATGTAATAAAGAGTTAATCCTCTCTTTATATTAAATGATCCCTAATCCTTCCTATACTTCACACTAGGATCATAGTAGTTAACCCGCAAAAAAATATTTCTAGGATCCTGCATCCATTTGTTAGTCCAAACATTCTTTCTATCCATAGGTATAACATATCTTTCATTATTTCTATCAGATCTATTCATATCAAATCTTCTTTCATCTAGTTGCTCCCTACTTTTCAAGATAGGAAATTTTTTATCAAACATACCCAGATCCATACTTTAGAAACAAAAATTTCCACTAATCTTACTTTCAGCAAAGAACAAAGATTTCAGATCTAAAACTTTTCAATATCCTTACCTTTATCGGAGCACAAAGCTTCAAGATATTACCTTTTTTTCTTTAGATCGGATTTATTTTCTTAGCACAGAGCTTCACAGATCGAGTAGAATACTATGTGCTAGGGAAACAAATCTATGCACAAAGATTTCAAAATTTCAAGTCAAATCTTCACAAAAAGCTCCCTTTTTCTCAGTTCCCAGCAATCACAGTTTCAGGTCAGATCTTCACACAAAGCTCCTTTTTCCTCATTTCCCAGCAATCCTAGTTTCAGGTCCCGAAAACAGAATCATTTGTTGGCACAGGGGCAGACCTAGGGTTCAACGCTAAAACAATGCACCAACAAAATCGTAACTACCGACCCTTTTGGCAACACCTGTGAAGTAGATGAAGTCTCACCCGAGGTAGAGGCAGGGGTGGTTGCAGGAATCCAATGTTTGCAACCTTAGCTAGGACACAAATCTATGATTGTAACACCTTGACAAAGCAATTAGCAATATAGTTCATCAATGTTTAACTGATATCTACTTCCCAGGTAAATACCCTAATTACAGAGCATCGCAGTATTCAACCAGATCCAGCATCTAGAAGATTCAATCACTAAGCACATTCACATAGGTCATATCCAACATTTACTCTCACTATTAAGCACAAAGAAACAATAGATCTACCTATCATTCATCTATATCAAAGCACTAAGCAAGTAAATACATAAACACAACAACACATCGCACAAAGCATTCACAACACAAGATGTACGTGGTTCACCCCCACCCTAGGGATACGTCCACCAACTCTTCGTCTTATTTATTAGATTTCTTCAATATTCTTACATGCACAAAGCCTTCATATCAACTTCACAGAGGGCAGGAGATATGCACACTCTTCGCTAGATCCTCTTTCCCAATCTAGGCTACAAAACAAAGCCTACATACAGTCCTTACAACCACTTGCACTCAGCCTTGCAAACATGCACAAAGCACTTAGAACTGTTACTTGCACTCAATACCACTTACAACTGACTTGACATTCGCACTTAGCCATTCATATCTATATATCCTCACTACATCACCTAGCATCTATTTATACATTATAAAATTGGACCTAAACATGGGTAAACCCATGGGCCGACATCCCCATACCTGTTACATAATCTCAAATCCCAAAAATCCCTAAAAGGGTGTCGAGATCCCGTGATCTCTGCTTCGTCTTGCACTCTGCCTTCGACATCATGTCGAAGTCCCAAAAATAGGTCAAACATGACCAAGGATCCTCAAAACTTGGTCAAGGGCCAACAATTGTGTTAATATGTGATTGATGATTAGAGTTAATGAAACTATTTTTCTTTCCATTGTTTATTGCATGATTGTTTTCTCTTGATAATCGTATCTCAGTCAATAATTGGAACACCAAAAAGTAAATGTATTAGTACTAGGCTTGTTGTAGGTGTAAGAATCATTGTCTGCATGCTTGAGAAGAAGGGTTATCCCGAACTCAACCTTCTTTAGTAGCTAACTCTTTCCCCTTTTGTTACTTAGTTGGTTTATACTATCATTTATCTTGCATCGATCCCCACCTATAAGAGAAAATACAAAAAAGAGAACGTTCGAACTGAAGTAGGAGCTTTCGCAAGAATTTGTCTTGTCAATCACTATGTAAAGCCCATTGATCATTTAGTCGAATCGAAATATTTGGAGAACAATTCCACCATTAAATTGATGTAGGAGCATCGCTCCATCTCAGCATGCGCTAGCTAACTAACACGCGTGGTGCGCATTCAAGGAAGGAGAGGCGCCACCCTCTCATTTTTGCCTCGACGATCCAATGTGTGATCCAGGCATTAATTGAAGACAAGATGGAGCCATATCGTGCTCTCGCACAAGCTGGAGATAAGGTTTCCATTAATAGGCTGGCGACTAAATGGATCTGTGTCCAATTTGGAGCAGAATTTCCATCATTGTAATTTTCCCTTTCGATAAGCATTAGGGGTGGTGATTTGACACCATTAATTAGCTTGCGAGGGAAGCTCATTTGAGCCCCTCTTGTATAAATCTTTGTATTGTAAGTGAATTAGAGGGTTGACCATGTTAGGTTGGGTAGACATTGGGTAGACGATAAGAGGTTAGCTAGGAGAGAAATGTAGAGAGCCAAGACTCAGTTGTAGCTCGGACTCCATTGTAATTTGGCATTCCACCATTAATAGAAAATGACAGTTTTTCCTGTTCTATCTTTTTGTTCAATGGGTTTTATGTTATGGATGTGTTTTACATGCTTTTGTGTTGTAGATGAATGGTATAAATCATCTGCGGGGATAGAGATATAGTTTTCTATCCAAGAGTGTGTTGAGTTAAGTCTGGTTCTCTAAGCTAAGTGCAAGGAGTGTGCGACAGAGTAGGGAGAGTATGTAAGCCGATGAAAGGAGTGCATGTCTGAACTCAATGGAATCAGAAGAGAACCTACCAGGAGGGCATGCCAGATTTATTCACTGACTCAGGCAGAAATTTCAAGGTGGTTAAATCCCTTGAAAATAAAGACTGTGTGGAGAGAATCATAGTCCAGAGTTGTTGAACACTCTAAAACACTCTATCAGGAGGGAATTGAGCTTGCGTGAGCATACCTAGGAACTACATGGTTGAAGGTGTAGAGGATTCCCAGAATTGATGAACATTTTGGTGAAGGAAGGCTTTGCAAGAAGTGCATCGACAAAGGAAAGCAGATGCCTTAAACCTTTCCATAAGGCTGAGAGAGAAATCATCGAAGAACTGAGCCAAGCACAAGGAGTGTGCCTAAGGTGTTGTGAATTCACCTTATAATCTCAGGAGGAAGGATGAGAAGTTGCCAGGATGGCACGAGAAGCTCACAGAGGAACTAGGAACCTCGAAGGTTTTCAAGCCAAGAAAAGTCACAGGAGAGCTGCATATATTTCTGCAAGGAGTGCAGAAAGCCTTCGATAACAGCCTAAGTCTTGAAAGGATAAATTTCCTTAAGTGTGCAAGGGATTCGAGGACTTGTCGAAGTCCCGAAGACGAAGAAGTCATCTACTGTCAAAGAGGAGACAGGTGGAAAAAGACCGAGAGGTTCAGGAGTAGCAACTTCATAAGGTTTTTTGGGAGCAAGCAAAGGATCTTCTTGAAGTCAGGAAGAGAAATTTCAAATCCATACATTGGATCTAGAAAGGCATGTGGCAAGGGATCAGTGCATGGCTGATTCACGATCGGAGAAAGCAGATTAGAGGGGAGAAAGGAATCACGAAGTCCGAACTTGTGAGGTCGATCATATCCGTTGATCGTGAGGAGAACGAGGGTCATAGATATGGTGCCGAAGAAGTTTTTCAATTCAAAAATCGAAAAGGAGGAGTAAACCACTTACAAAAGTCTCGAAGTGTGGGGTCATGAAGGGATTTGGCTCACAGTCGCAGTCTGTGTTCACATCAAGGGAGGATATTATCATCGAGAGATAAGACTGTTGGTGTAAGAGATGAAAAGTTCCAAGGAGAGGATCCACATGTGTCACATAGTAGGCCCTGAGGAAGCAAAAAGGGGGACCTATGTCAAGCTGAAAATGGTTCCATCAGCAGCTCGACGAGTCATTCGACTCGACAATTTGAATGATCCTAGACTAGGAGGTCATGCAAGCCAAAAGGAGGGGAGCAAGTTGTCACCAAGAGTGGTATCAGAGCAGTTGCAAAATTGATTTCTGTAATCCAGGGAGACAGGGTGTGATGCTCTGTTGGAGTTGTTGCAAGGTGTGCAACAAATGGTAAGAAACTAGGTGGGTTGAAGGAGGAACAAGATGGTTGTCGAAGGTCATAAATGCGAATGAGGAAGATTCCACTTGCATATGAGAAAGGCAGAGATGGACAAGGAGATCAGTGAAATCCAAGAGAAGATGGAGGAGCTAGCATTCAAAATGCAGCAGGAGTCAAAGGTACACTGGAGGTATGAATGGGCTTTGAAGAGGACAACTAGATGGCCTGTTCAGAAGTTGTTGGCCAAAATGAAACAATAGGTATTAAAGAGATGGTTGAGGCATGCTGAAAACCTTAGTTATAAGGGAAAGAGATCTGGCAAGAATCTCATAGATTTCCAGGTGGGCAATGAGAACAGATCAGTGGATCTCATAAAATACTAGTTGGGCAGAGGAGACATCCCAAATTTCTAGGTGGGAAAGGGAGGAGAGATGAGCTCAGCTGAGAGTTCATGTTAGGGGATGTTTATAGAAGAGGAGGCAGAAGAAAAAACTCACTCAGATGGAGATTCACGCATAATTGTGAGTTGCGTGAATGAAGATGATGACAAGTTAGAAACTTTCATCACAACATAGGAAGAGGATCAGAGGGACGTTTTGATCATTGGAGGAGTCAAGATATTCCTACCAAGAAATCAAGGAGAGGCTAGCACAAATGTTGTAGATGTGACAGGGAGACAACAAGAAGATATTGTCAAGGAGAGAAGGAGAAGATACTGATGTATTTCATGATAGAAGGAGAAGAGCATTCATCAAAATTTCTCGACATTTTCATCCAGGAAGCTGAATAAGAGATGATTGCAGCACTGGGGTCTACAACATAAGAGAGAGCAGACAACATAGATTTTTTTGGTCTTTGTGAGGAATTAGAATATCTTGAGAGGAGAGTGGTAGTGCAAGGCATGCACATCCAACAGGCCAAGTTGGAAACAGATGAAGGACTACACCAACATGAGGAGCTGGTGAAAGATGGAACAGAGCCAGCTGGAAAACTAACAGGGATCAATCTGTCAGGGGGAGAAGCTGAATGACAGTTTAGTATGGAGACTGCAGAAGTGGGGGATGCAACAGAGTGGCAAGCTAAGGCCATGAAGGAAGAAGATGTCTTGGGAAGTCGATGTGATTTTCCCATTGACAAGAAGCGAGTGTAGCAAGACAGTCTGCAACAAAAGAACCTGTCGATACAGAAGTTGGATAGGGTGATCGAGGAGATAAGGAAGTTGATGTTGAGGCCAAAAAAGAAGTCAGTTAGCAAGAGGAATCTAGACGAGAATAAACTTGCACGAGCAATAGGGAAGATGTAGGAACAGAGGCAGCGGAGCAGAGGAACCAAGAGACAGCTCTAAGAGAAAGTTTGGGATCCAAGAGGATTTCAGCCACTTTGGAGAGCTCATGCATAGGAGCTCATGATTTTTTCCACTGTGGAGTATGATGTAGGAGCATCACTACATCTCATCACATGCCAAATAATTAAGACACGTGGTGTGCAATCAAGGAAGGAGAGGTGTCTCCCTCTCATTTTTGCCTCGAGAAACCAAGGCATGATCCAGAAATTAATTAAAGACAAGATGGAGGAGCTAGATCATGCTCTCGCACAAGCTGGAGATAATTTCACCATTAATAGGTTGACGGAGAAATAGATCTGCATCTGATTTGGAGCATAATTTCCATCATTGTAATTTGCCCTTTCGATAAGCATTAGGGGTGGTGATTTGACCCCATTAATTATCTTGCAAGGGAAGCTCATTTGAGCCCCTCTTGTAAAAATATTTGTATTGTAAGCAAAGTAGAGGGTTGGCCATGTTAGTTTGGGTAGACACTGGGTAGACGATAAGGGGTTACCCAGGATAGAGTTATCTAGGAGAGAAATGTGGAGAGATGAGACTCAGTTGCAGCTCGAACTCCGCCATTGTAATTTGGCATTCCACCATTAATAGAAAATGACAGTTTTTCTTGTTCTATATTTCTATTCAATGGGTGTTATGTTATGGATGTATTTTACATGCTTTTGAGTTGTATATGAATGGTAGAAATCGTCTGCAGGGATAGAGATACAATTTTCTATCCGAGAGTCTGTTGAGTTAAGTATGGTTCTCTAAAATAAGTGCAAGGAGTGCATGAAAGAGTAGGGAGACTCTGTAAGCCCACGAAAGGAGTGCATGTTTGAACTCAGTGGAGTCAGAAGAGAAGCTTCCAGGAGGGAATTCCATATTTATTCACTGAATCAGGAAGAAATTTCAAGGCAGTTAAATCCCTTGAAAATAAAGACTGTGTGGAGAGAAGCACAGTACAAAGTTATTGAACACTCTGAAACACTCTGTCAGGAGGGCATTGAGCTTGCATGAGCATACCCAAGAACTACACGGCTGGAGGTTTAGAGGAGTCCCATAATTGTTGAACATTCTGGTGAAGGAAGGATTTTCAAAATGTGCATCGACAAAGGAAAGGAAATGCCTTAAATCTTTCCATAAGGTCGAGAGAAAAGTCATCGAAGAACTGAGCCAAGTGTAAGGAGTGAGCCTAAGGTGTTGTGAATTCACCTTATAATCTCACGAGGAAAGGATGATAAGTTGCTAGGAGGGCAAGAGAAGTTCGCAGAGGAACTTGGAACCTTGAAGGTTTTCAAGTCGAGCAAAGTCACAGGAAAGCTACATAGATTTATGCAAGGAGTGCAGAAAGCCTTCGAGAACAGCCTAAGTCTCGAAAGGAGAAATTGCGCTAAGTGTGCAAGGGAGTCGAGGACTTCCCAAAGTCCAGAATAAAGAGAAGTAATCCACTATTGAAGATGCGATAGGTGGTAGAAGATCGAGAGGTTCGGGATTAGGAACTTCGTAAGGTTTGTCGGGAGTAAGCAAAGGATCTTTGTGAAGTCGCGAAGAGCAATTTCAAATCCATACATTGGATCTGGAAAGGAACGTGGCAAGGTATCAATGCATCACTGATTCACAATCGGAGAAAGAAGAGTCGATGGGAGAACGGACTCACAAAGTCTAAACTCTCGAGGTCGATCATAGTTGTTGATCGCGAGGAGAATAAGGGTCGTAGATCTGGTCCTGGAGGAGTTCACCGATTAAAAAAATGGAAAGGAGGAGTAAACCACTCGCAAAATTCTCGAAGTGCAGGGTCATGAAGGGAGTTGTCTCACGGTCACATGAAGGGAGGAACTTAGCATCGAGAGCTAAGAAAGTTGTAGTAAGAGCTGAAAAGAGCCAAGGAGAGGGTCCATAGGTGTCTCATAGTGGGCGTCGAGGAAGCAAAAAGGGGGACCTGTGTCAAGTTGAAAATGGTTCCATCAGGAGCCTGACGAGTCATTCAACTCGGCGAATTGAACGATCTTAGACCGAAAGGTCGTGCCAGCCCAAAGGAGGGGAGCAGGTTGTCAGCAAGAGATTTTGCAGGAAGACGTCCTATCAATCACTAAGTAAATCCCATTGATCATTTGGTCGGATCGTAAGATCTAGAGAACCATTCCACCATTAAATGTTGCAGAGTCTAATTGGGTCTAGGTGGCGGGTTTGGTTCCTACTATTGAGTTAAAGGGATTTATGACCCCTCAACATATTTGGTGCTAGGAGGGCCTAAAGAATGAATGGATAACAATATTTTTAACCCAATATTTCACATAGCCCATAGATTCAAAACAACCCACATGCATGGCTAGTCATTCTCAAGACAACCCACACACACTGAGTACTGAAACGCGTAACTCAAAACTCTGAAATGATTTTTCAAGAAAAATTTCCTACGGCGGCAGAGGAAACCTTCTTCTATAAAGGACCTATGTTAGAAATCACAGAACAAATAGGAGGAAAGGAGGAAAGTGGTAGGAAAAGGGAAACTAACAATTTTTTCTCACCAATTTGGACCTTATACTTTGATGGATCTAAATCACAAGAAGGGTCAGGGGCAAGGTGCATCCTCATTGATCAAAAATGTAAAGGACGTTTCCTTTCCTATAGACTATAATTTGAATGCACAAACAACACCGCCGAGTACGAAGCTCTAGTACAAGGGCTAAATAAATCCATAGACTTAAATGTTAAAGAATTGAAGGTTTTCATAGATTCATACATTATCATTAGACAAGTAAGGAACGCTATACATTGCAAATGTCAACACCTGAGGAACTACCAACAAGAATTGCACAAGCCAATAGAGCATTTTCAAGCCTTCAACATTACAACGATCCCCAAAACAAAGAACATTCTTGTTGATTCTCTGGCCACCACTGCCTCAAGGCTATCACCTCTAGAAGACTATGAAGCCTCCCGGTTCACTATGGAGCTACTATAAAAACCATCAGTTCCTATTAATATTTCTAATTCGAAGGTATTTGAAGGAGATGAACAAATCATAATTTTTTTTACCAATCAGGATAATTTCAAAGACTTGGCTATTGACGATGAAGTATTCTAGGAGAAATCAGCAAAAACCAATCCTCAGACAAATCAACCAACTGACAAACCAAGGTCTCACGGGATACTGAAGGGAATATCCAATTTATAAAACATTTTTGACCTAAGGGAAAGATATAAAGGGTTAAAGAACGCAAAGACAGGGATTTCATGTCCCATGCACGAAACTATAAATCTAGGAACCCCAGAAAACCACAAGAATATAAATCTTGGTAGGACGGTATCTAAAGATGAAAGGAATTTCTATCTAAAACTTTTCAGACGATATCAAGATGTTTTTTCTTGGTCCTACCGAGATCTGAAAACTTATGATACTTGTATCATTCAACACACTATCCCATTAAAGCCTGAAGTCAAACCCTTCCAACAGAAGCTCTGGAAGTGCCACCCATCCCTGGAGCCTCTTACGTGTCAGGAGTTAACGAAACTACTAGATGCCAATATTATCTTCCAGGTTAGACACTCTGCATGGGTAGAAAATTTGGTTCCTATGAGGAAGAAGTCTGGGGAGATCCTCCTATGTGTAGATTTCAGGAACCTCAACAAAGCTTCAGAAAAGGACAACTACCCAGTCCCACCAATGGAGAAACTCTTGCAAACTGTGTCTGGCTCAGAGATCTTCTCCCTGCTGGATGGTTTTTTAGGTAACAACCAAGTTTTATTTTCAAAGGAAGACTGTTTGAAGACTAGCTTCCGAACCAAGTGGGGAACCTTCTATTACAAACGCATGCCCTTTGGGTTAATTAATGTAGAGGTGACCTTACAAAGGGCCATGGACATAGCATTTCAAGGACTAATCAACAAGTGTGTAGTAGTCTATTTGGATGACATGACTGTGTATTCAAAGAACATAGAAGATCACATCCAACATTTGACCCATATTTTCGAAAGGTGTAGTAAATACGGTATATCCTTAAACCCTAAGAAAAATATTTTTGGTGTCAAGGAAGGTAAGTTGTTAGGCCACATTATATCTCAAGTAGGAATTCGCATAGATCCAGAATGGATTAGGGCTATATCTCAGCTTCCATTACCCCACAACAAAAAGGCTATGCAATCATTCTTCGGGAAAATCAATTTTGTGAGGAAATTCACTCATGATTTCGCTGAAACTATCAAACACTTACAAAACATAATCCATAAAGATGTTGAAATTAAGTGGGACAATGAATGGAAACGTGATTTCAACAATATTAAGATTGCAATATCCCAAGCCCTAGTGTTGAGAAGTCTCGATTTTAGAAAATATTTCTTCCTCTATACTTTTTCCTCCGACGAATCGTTAGTTGCAGTACTGACTCAGAAGGATGATGACAACAATGAGGCCCCGGTATCATTTATGAGCATTAATCTCCAAGGGGCCAAACTAAATTACCCTACTATAGACAAGCAGGGTTATGCAATATATAAGGTAGTGAAACACTTCAGATCTTACATCCTTAAGAACCATACCAAAGTCATCATGCCTCACCGTATAGTCTGATCCCTATTCACTCAACAGGAGATGGAGGGAAGAAGAGGAAACTGGATGGAAATAGTCCAAGAATTTGATTTAGATATAAGACCTACTAAACTGGTTAAGGGACAAGGATTATGCAGACTGGTAGTTGAAGCCCAGGATCAAGTAAATGAAGACCCCAGATGGGAGAATGAATTAGCATTGTGGTGTGGTGAAGCTTCATATGTCTCCCTAAGGTAGGAGTCTTGGTATGAGAAACTGACTCATCTTCTTAATCATGGAACTTGCCCAGATAACCTAAATCCTAGGGAGAGGAGAGCCCTCAGGTTAAAATCATCACAATATCGCCTCATAAATTCGGTTCTCTTCCGTTTTAATTATGATGGAGTAATTTTAAGATGTCTCGAATGTGAATATGCAGACAAAGTTTTGAAGGAGCTCCATGATGGTCCTGCAGGTGGACATTTCGCAGGAAACACCACTTCTCATAAAATACTGAGAGTTGGCTATTATTGGCCTACCCTGTTCAAGGACGCTCACACATATGCATGAACTGTAAGACATGTCTAATAAGCACAGGGAGGGAAAAGAGAACAGTCATCCTGCTCCAACCTGTAGCCATCTCCATGCCATTCGAGCAATGGGGGTTAGAAATCATAGGAGAAATTACACCGAGTTCTTCAAAACAACACATATACATACTAACTGCCACAGTTTATTTCACGAAGTGGGAAAAGGCCATCCCTCTTACTCATGTAAATGAAAAGGTGGTGATCCAATTCATAGAAAAACATCTGATCACAAGGTTCGGTGTGCCTTCTGTCCTTGTTTTTTATAACACTTCTTACTTTTCTTCCACCCTATTAACATAGTTTTCTCTAGACAAAGGAATCATAATCAGATACTCTGCAAACTACTATCCACAGGGGAACGGAGTGGCAAAATCAACCAATAAGAACCTAGTGAGGATATTAGAGAAAACAGTTTCATACAATCATAGGAATTGGCATGGTTCACTCCATAACGCCTTATGGGCTGATACAGTAACACCCAAGGAAGCCATAGAGAATTCCCCATACGTTTTGGTATACAGACATGAAGCCATTCTCCTGAATGGGCTATGTCTTCCATCTCTTCAACTTTCTCAGGATTCGAGAGGACAACCCTCATCAGTCATACAACAAAGAATTGATACCCTCCTCATGCTGGAAGAAGAAAGGGAGAAGGAAAAATCAAAATTCATAGCTCATCAGTAGATAGTTAAAAGGTGGTTTGATAAGAATAATGCTAAAGAGAAGAATTTTGAAGTGGGAGACTTAGTCCTAAAATGGGACAGAGAAAATGAGACGAAAGGAAAACATTCTAAGTTTCAGAATCTATGGCTCGGACCTTTTCAGAAAGCCAATAAAATTGGGGTTGGCATGTATCGGTTGTTGAATCTAAGGGGGGAACCTGACGCCCTCATGGTGAATGGCCAAGCCCTAAAACTATTTTTCCATTAAAATATATGTGTGTGTGTGTGTGTATTTTTGTGTGTGTATTTTCACGATGTTTTGTTTTAGCTAGGTCGATTGTGGAATGCATTTTTGTTTTTGTTTCTTGCTATAGTGATTCTGCGCTTTTGAAGATTGTGTTTAGCAAGACGGTTGTTGAACTCAATTCATGTGATATGATGAACTCTGTTCCTAACTCATTTCTCACATACAACACAAGAAGCGCTAGGGGACCTACAGTTGTTTTAAGGGGTTCTCTATCTAACCTGCGTAGATGAACAACCTTGGAAAAGTGATGAAGTGTCTGCCTAGTGGTATGGTAAAACCTTAAGGGAAATATGGTAAGATGGGAAGGACTACATGTACCTCAGAGACAAAGCTAGCAAATTTTCACCTTAACCATTTCATTTTTCAAATAACATTCGTCCTCCTCTCCCACTCGCTCAACAAATTCTGCCAAAATAAAATCAACTATATCAAATGAGTGCACAGTAGGAGAGGGTATGCAGAAAACTCTATCAAGACTATGGACACTCGTTGGTAGTGAAGCAAGGACTATGTCATTGGGGTGACTCCGTCGGGGCTATGGACACCCGCTGACAGTGGAGCAACACCGTAGCAAGTAAATAAGGGTAACTAAAGGGCCTAGTGCCAGTGAATTCTTTACTAGACTCTTGTCAAAGGGAGCATGAGTCAGGGTTACAGGAAATGAAGGTGGAATAAAGGTTGAAAATCCCATAGGTCGACCCAAATGCACCAACCAGGGAATTTCAAATGCAAGGATAAAATAGTCTCTAATAAAAAACTAGTTAAGTTCTTAACCAACTTTTTCATTCAGCTGAGCCCGAGGTAGGAACACAGATTCTACTTTCGCCTAGTAAGTCGCCATTGGTTGAGAACTCAACAAACCCTAAAAAATCCTCTGTCAAATTTTTACTTTTTTGGGGTACCACTTGATCTTCTGCATTGTTTGATTTGATTCCAATTTTGAAAATGTTTTGTCTCTGCTTATTTTCATGAATCTCATCACCCATTCAGGCTTGCTTGAAATTTTGAAACCCCATAACTTAAAAATACTTTAAACACCTAAATAAAGAATCGACAACCAAACACTTCACTGAACACGCTCAGGGTCAACATCGAAAGTAATTCAAAGAAGGAAAAGAACCACTCAAAAAAATCTCAGTCGACAAGTGTCGATCCCCATCGACATCGACAAAAGGAATTTTTGTTTTTCTTCAAGTCTTGCATAAGGATATCTCCGATAGCCGATTCCCCTTCGGCATCAGTAAAAGACAAGGGGGATAGAAATTAACGAAGAGAGAAAATATATCACTGATAGACGATGCCCAATGATCTTATCGGAATCGGGTTAAAACTAAAAGGATCACAGCAAACATTCTGACCGCGCTAAAGGTTATTCCTGATCGTCGATCCCTGATGCATTTTCGGCATTGGGACCTTTTCGAGGAAGCTAATCCGAAGAAATCACTTGATAGGTTTATCGTTGATCGTGGAACCTGGATAATTTTTCAGCATCGGCAAGGTAAGGTTTGTTTTAGAACAAATAACTTAAGGAAAGTCCCGACGCCGATTAATGCACGCTAATTAAATCATCAGTCTTCAGTGCCACGTTTATTTACTCAGTAGGAGGATCGTACGGTCTAGTTTTATCCTGAGTCATTCTTGGTTCCCTAGGTCCGAGTTACACATCCGAGTCAACTTTTCCATGACAACATCATATGGTGAAATTGATCAGCGTCAGAGATTTTTGCTGAAATACATCAACGAAAATGTTCATAGAACATCCCTGATCCCCGATCCACCCACTGAGAGAGTGACTCGATGGGACGTTTTAGCATTAGATACGATCGGAGTTTGAGTATTTAAGGAGATAATTAATACCAAATTCTGCATTAGTGACTACCTCATGCACTAATCAAAAAAGATGTTTAAAATCACCAATAGACCACATCACCACCTGCACCTCCATCGTCAACCCATGATGAATTTAAGTTATAGAGATTCAGCAGAAGATTTGTTAAATTTTCACTCATAACCCGAATTGAATGGATGATGTGACACAATGAGTTCTTCCCTATTTCAATTCTCTTGTTCCATTGTAAACAAAATCATTCTGCGCATAAGAGAATTCTGGATCATCCGAAGGAGAAAGATGAGCGACTCAAAGGTTGTATTGACCCTGTAATTGTCAAAATAACCAGGTTTTAACAAGCTTCATAGGTATGTATCCGAGTCTGTAAATTTGTTGGCTGTAATTCATATGTTGTTTATCCAGTTTTTGTTTTACACAATCTCTGAAATTCTATTTTAGTTGCAGGAACAATGATGCCAAGAAATCCAACCACCAGACAATGTTCAAGGGCACCGAAGCTGAAAGAACTAGAGGTAATCGAAGGCTCTTCTCTAGGGGCTGCAAAAAAATTGGAATACACTCTGAGGCCAGAAACTATCATTAATACAACAACGAAGAAGGTTTTCACCCAACCTCTGGCCTTTGGAGATACAGAGGCAAGCACAGGGTCCAAGATGGCACTCCCACATTGAGGAGAACTCTTTAACAATATCATCCAGGAGGAATACCCAAAATATGTCCCACACAGTGATCTAGATGTAAGAGCACTCGATGACGAGGTGTTCCCAAACATCCAATGGTCGTACCTACATATGGTGGAAAGAAGAACCCCCATTTTTCCCTGCATAGAAGTCCTAAAGTGGCTCATCGACCACACAGACACACATAAATGTTTAATCAACGATGACAATGGTGGGTGTGTCGGAGTGTTCCTTCTGGTAGAAGTTCAGAAATACCACAAACTCATAGACCCCGAGGAGCGTCTAAATACATATTTCATCATGAAGTTCTATGAGCACCACGACACCAGTCGATTGATGGCCTCATGGTGGAGGGAAGACAAGAAGTTCACTAATCGGAGCACTGGCTGGTATGGGATAACCAACTTAAGGGAGCCATACATATATTTGATGGCTTTCATCTACTGATTATATGGAGAGAAGGACTACTCTAGATTTTTAGAGGCGTGGATTCCCTTGGCTTACACAGTGGTGATCTCCAGGAGCGGTTTCAACTGGGGAGCGATAGTTTCCAAGCAATTGAGAATCTGTGTACAACAGGCTCACATGCCGAAGAAAATAGAGATACTAGCTTTCTACATGGCTTCATACTTGCTCGATGTCATGTGCACCATAAACATCTTTGCCGACATGAATCTAAGTTGGCATGTTGTAGAGATCCCAATCCACGTCTACTTTAGCGTGCTATGGGAAAACAGGTATAAGAAGTCTTACTCCCTCATCTGCAATGAATTCATCGTGCAAATTTATTTTATTCTTTTTAAGAAGAAATGCCTGAAACTATCGGTTGCAGCAAAGAAAATGATATCCAAGGTAGGTCACCAGTACTTGGATGAGCGCAACACCTACATCAGGGTCTTCAGGGCCACTAGAGCACCACATATCCTACCATCTCATCTACCCAACTGGATTGTCATAGGATAAATATGATATCAAACCATATTTCAAGGTTACAACGCCACCTTGGTCAAGGAGAAGAAACGTGAGCTCATACCCTATGGTTTCCATGTAGGGTTCTACTTGGTAAAGGATACCACTCAATCCAAACAAGAAGGGTTCAGTCACTCGAATTCAGATTCCAAACAAGATGATTCCGCAAGTAGAATCCAAAGGGCCTGGCCTTACAACATGCTTCACAAGTGTCATCCTGCTGGTCGTATGCCCATGACAAATTCGAAGACGAAGTCTTCACAAAAAATGACCAAGACTAGGAGGAGGTGGTACAAAGGATGGCCGACCCAAAAGTGACCAGGTTTAGGGCCATGAGCCTAGATGAACAGAAAACGAAAATAGAGTAGTCGGATCAAGAGGCCCTTAGAGCTAGGGAAGAAATCAGAGCGGCAGAGGAAACAAAGGTTTCCCTGGTGGCTCCGGTGAAGAATAGGGGATTTCCTGTGACACCATAGGCACAGGAAAGGGGATTGCTCATGATAGAAAAAGCACAAAGAGTAATTGATTTGTTGTAGGATGAACTAGAACTCGTAGAAATAACAAGGGTCCCTGCCGACAACCCAATCGAAATCCAGACAGGTCCAAGTGGTCCAGAGCCAATACAAATTGAAGAAATCACCGTGTCAGATAACCCTGAAGTTTTAGAGCCATAGGCCGGATCATCAAGGGACATTTCATCTCAGCTAGGGATAGAAATAACATCAGGGAGAGCAAGTGAAATAAACCCCCTCCATGACTTGATAACAATCTATGATGATGAGCAAATTTCGAAGGTGTCCCTGGTGACTCGAGTGCAAATCACAGAGGAAAAGGAGCACGAGAAGGCATCTTCACCATCTCCCGATGCTCAAATTTGGGACCTTCCATAGAATGACTAGGAGGTTGAAAGTGTCTTAGACACTGAGCTACTCAATGTACCGGAGACCCAAATGGATAGTCCGACGGACGAGCCAGGCTCAGGTGAACAAAAGGAGGAAGTTCCACAACAGGAAATCGGCATCTCAACAACCGATTATAAAGTAAGTACCGAGCCTACCCCTAATGCTTCAATTTCAGTCAGTACTCTACCTCTTGATGAGAAAAAACCAGAGGTTGGACCTTCAAAACACATAGAAGAGGTTCAAGAAAACATTCTTGAACAAATATACATTGTCGAAAGCCTGGGAAATATGATTACCTGGGGATATCAACAAATCCCTGAACCCATGGATGAAGTTGTTGATATACATGACATCTCCTATGACTAGAAAAGGAAAGCTATCATAAAGAAGACTACCAAGAAGAGGAGCCTTACTCTGGATCGCTCCATCCTCATCACCACAGAGGAAAAATTGATCATCATCGAGTATGCCAAGACATATGAGATTATCGACGTAGGGATGACGATCACAAATGCTACCCTGGATAGAGAAAGAAAATATAAAGAGGAGTTGGCCATTTCCCTAAAGGAGTTGGAACATCTGTGCCATTTGGCGAAATACTATCAGGACTCCACACAATCCATGGTGTTCTTGAGAAGTGAATTCCAAGATGCCTACAATAAATTCACAAATGAGAGGCACCTTTTCACTGCAGAGATAACCGAATTCCAAGAAGACACCCTGATGGTGCTAGCGACGTGAAAGGACGTGGAAAGATGGTATGAGAAGTCCCACCAAGATGTGGAAAGAATTGATTACATCAGTGTGGTTAAAAAGGGTCGAGAGGCCAAAAAGCACGGTATTCAAATGTTAAGGGATAGAAACATCGACCGCATAAAGAAGTCAGTCAAATATTGGGTAATACTTTCCCAAGAACCTCATCAGGAAATCCAAGAGAAGTGGGTCGAGTGCAAAAAGAGCTGGACCAAAATCAACTGGGCGATGAGAGACATAGGCCTTTCAGAATTCGGCACACCCGATGACTTTGTCGACTTGAATGACATAGTCAAATTACATGCTGAACAAGACTCACCATGGGTTATAGAGATAACAAAGGTGGTGAACATGGTGCCAGGACAAGTGCAGTAGTTCATGGAGCACCCGATCAAGGCTCAGACAGTGCTATAATAGTTAAGTGCTAAAGTAGTCAAATATTGGGCATGGGCAGTGGATATCAAGGATATATTTCAGCCCCAATGGATCAACACAAGTTCTTGTATGCCAACACATGCGAGGAAATCTTCATCAAATGGTCAGAGTATGAGAATAGTCATCCACTCAAGTGAGATGATTTGATGACTCTTATAAGAATAAGAGATGAAAGTGCCATGTGGTTATTTTTTTTTTACTTAGCTTCACTTTTGATAGCTATTTTTAGTTAATAATATGTTATAAATAAGAGGATCAACCTGCTAACAAAAGGTCGATGGTTGTTACAAAGACCCTCATTTTTGGATTTGTAAGGAACTATTTCAGAGCTACCTTACTTGAGAAGTCTTGTTTAGTACCAGAGGAAAGATTGTGTTTTTCATCAAAAGCGTGTGTGATTGGATCTGAAGAAGAATTATTTATGATTTTATCTCATGAATGGATGATGTAACGATTAAGAGGCTCTGAATCTATTGATAAGTTATGTGATTCAATATTTTTATAGTTCTTGTCTTTAATGATGAAAATTAAATCGTTGTTTTAATATGTGATTGATGATTAGAGTTAAGGAAACTATTTTTCTTTCCATCATTTATTGCATTTATGTTTTCTTCTGATAATCATATCTCAGTCAATAATTGGAACACCAACAAGTAAATGTATTAGTACTAGGCTTGTTGTAGGTGTAAGAATCATTATCTACATGCTTGAGGAGAAGGGTTATCTCGAACTCATCCTTCTTTAGTAGATAATTATTTCCCCTTTTGTTACTCAGCTAGTTTATACTAGCATTTATCTTGTATCGGTCCCACCTATAAGAGAAAATAGAAAAAAAAGAACGTTCAAACTAAAGGAGGATCTTTCGCAGGAAGACATCCTGTCAATCACTAAGTAAATGCCATCGATCATTTGGCCGGATTGCAAGATCTAGAGAACCATTCCACCATTAAACGTTGTAGAGTCCAGTTGGGCCTCGGTGGCGGGTTTGGTTCCTATTGTTGAGTTAAAGGGATTTAAGACCCCTCATCACGACGACAGGAGAGGGAAACGTGTCAACAGGTAGTGTGTCAAGGATGAAGAGGTGAACCTCATCGATAAGGATTGTACTGAAGATAAAGGGAGGGAGCATCATTGTTATGTGATGTAACAATGCGAGTAGAATGGAGTCATATGGTGAAAGGAATGTGCACGATGAATATAATAATGTGACCAATATCGGTGAGACGGCATTTATCATGCAAACTTCGTTGACAATGAAGATGTGTGTCAATGAGGTTTGGTGGAAGCGCATTGGCACATTAGCCAAGTTCAAATAGAAGTGGCTTATGTATTAGTGAAGGAACCATTGGCATGCCAATGTGGGGGTGGAAGACATGATATGTGCATCCGTACACTAAGTGTCAACATAGGAAGAAGGGACTCATCAAAGTGCGAAAGTCAAGTAGAAGCGATCTGAGGAGGAACTAGAAATGATAAGACAAGGTAGGGTGAGGATAACTTGGGCTTAACCACTTGCACAAAATAGGGAGTGTGAGGGTTATGGTTGGAAGAATCAAAGGGGGTGGCAATTTCTTGTATTGGATAGAGGATAAAATAAGAAAATTGGGAGGTTTTTTTGCAGGTGCAACACATCCACATGAAATTCCCCATGTCATTCTACATGGTGACCATACCGACTAAAAATAACACTACAAAAAATAGACATGCTAAACATAGTAGTCTACTAAAAGAACATGAAAGGACCAAAAATGTTTAGGATTTCTAGGAGATCTTGCCAAATATAGTACACCTAAAAATACGCACTGCTAAAAATGGAATCTCATCGCATGTCAATTAAAATAGGGACATCATATTCGATTTTTTGTAAGGAATCCTAAGATTAGTTCAGAGTGTCATATGAACCCTGGAACTCAAACTACTATAAAAAATAAGATTATTGCATGTCATTTGGAAGAGGCTCATTGGAATTGTGAGCTCTCAAGGGCTCTGAATATGCAATCAAAACTACCATGTCGACCTCTGAACTCTATCTC
Source organism: Picea mariana (assembly GCA_032191745.1). Classification (NCBI taxonomy): domain Eukaryota; kingdom Viridiplantae; phylum Streptophyta; class Pinopsida; order Pinales; family Pinaceae; genus Picea; species Picea mariana. Next base: position 79,984 of record JASDQU010012961.1, on the reverse strand, counting down.
CTACAAGTAATAAAACTACTAAATATAATCATCTCTCTCTAATGCATGGACACCTATACAAGCTCTGTCTCTGAAACACAAAACACCACTAGACCAATATTGCACCTATTCTCATACAAGAACCAACCTTGGCTCAAAACAAAGCTATATTTTCAAAAAATGTTTGAATTCCATCAAAATAGAACATGTTGGATCTTAACCCTTAGGATTTTCTCATGGGAAAATACAAGGGTTAACAATGGAAACTCAAGGGGACAGGATTCCCCTACCGGATTTCGAGAACCTACAAATATATGTATTTGGAACCATGCATTATATTGTGTGAGAAACATGAAGAAACATGTTGATCGACCCCTATGTCTGTCTGTAGAATAGAAATTTATTGTAAGATGACTCGTGATCCAAAATGCCTATCTAGTGGGAAATAGAGTAAAAAATACATATGGTCCTCTTTTTTATCAGTTGAAAAAATGAGTCTCATCCAATCGATTTTACCTAGTTTTACCACCAGGGTTTTAACTTGTTGATTCTATCATGGGGAGTGTTCTCTTTGTTTAATTGAGTTTTTGTCCTTATTATTCTAGGTGATTCGATTGAACCTCTGACTGCTACACTGTACATGCTCAAACTTTGAATAGTTGAGGTCCTTCAATGGCTGGGACACCATCTAAAAGTTTCCTCGCATCCACCACCACTCCATCATGTAGAGCACCATTGACCAACTCTTTGAATCCCCTACCTCAATATTTTGTAATGTTTTGGTTGAGTTGTGCAATTGTACCTTAGGATGGACTACTAGATGTCCTATTCCTATCAAATTTGAATTTATAGGAATAGAGAGGGACCTCATCCCTTTGTAAATTGCAGAACACATTCTCCATATGTTTTTAACTAGGATGGCACAGTAGTTATTTCATGAGGGGAGAGATTATGCAGGTGGGTCATCTCCTATAACACTTGGTATATTGTAAAGTACCCAACCACCCACAGGTTGGGCTATGCCACTTCAAGCCTGCTTTGAAATTATTTTGACTTCTTATCTAACTTTTAATTAATAAAGATGGATGAATTATTCACTTGCATAGATCAAGATTCATGCTAAAACATAAAATAAATGAAACATATGTCATACACAGCAATAACCAAAAAGCATGCATACTATGGATACAAAATTCATAGATAAATAAATACAGAGCGGAATAAATACATAAGTAAATAAAACCATAACAGAGAGCACTTATATTTAATGAAACGAATCACCAACTAGATGCAGACCAAGGATGTTCCACCCAACCATATACATTGTTGTTCCAAGTCTCAACAACAATGTCACCCCCAAGCCAGGGTTATGAATCCACAAGGACAGTTCCAAAGTATCACTAAGGACAGTTCCAAAGTGTCACTCTACTTCCCAAACCAATCATCACTCAAGCTCTCATAGGATTTTTATCACCCAAAACAATCTAAAGTACACTAGCTCTCTTCTACCCAGCTTGCACAACCCAAGAGAACAGACCCCTTTCTCTACCACATAGTCCCTCAGGTTTTCCATCTCCTTCTAGGGATCCAGTGCAGCTGGTCCGAAATCTCCATTCTAGGACTCTCAGGACTCAAAGCTGTGAGAAAAAATGAACATAGGACAAAACATATCAGACATGCATGCCTTGAATCATGGATGGAATACACTAGTAGTATCTACAACCAAAAAACCATGGCTCCTCTCCAAAAGTTCGCTTTTCCTTTCCCAAGCCAAGACACAAATGAGGAAAGACGAATGGGTGAAAGAATGAATGGATTGAGGACAGAGTGAAAGGTGTGAACAACGAGAAATTGAGTGAGTGAGTTAGTCAGTCAGTGAATCAATGAAGAAAAAGAAACCCCCACCACCGACCAAAGATAGGTCTATGAAATTCTTGGAATTAAGTAACCAATTGGCCTCTACCCCAAGAAGCCCATGTAATTGTTATACTCCATTAAAAAAAATGGGTAAATAAAATATAAAATAAACACTTATCCCCTGAAGCCCCCTATCTTATGGAATCATAACCCCATATAACTCTTTTCCTTGTCTGTCTAGTATCGAGTGATGTATTTATTATTAATAATGATCAAACATTAAATTTCCTAAGCACACTCGCCTCTTTCAATTGTTTGGGAACTATTTCCTTTCATGGATTAATAAAATACATTATTTAATACGGGGCTCAAAAACCTGGGTGTTACATCCCCTCCCTCTTATTTTAGCACTGTCCTTAGTGCATATACAAAACATAAACAAAATTTCAAAATTTATTCAAAATGTTGCAAGTACTCTGCCGGCATGGCATATTCATGCTCCCAAGTAACATCTTCAGGACCGTAGCAGGTCCACTGAACATTTACGAGATCTATAATTTGATTCTGGAGCATCTTGACTTTTATTTCCAATATTCCCATGGGCTAGACCTGATATCCTTCCTCTGTCTCTATATGAATCAGATGCAAATCAATAACATGGTTAGGATCATGTACATATTTTTTTAGCAAAGAGACATGAAATACATTATGCACATGCATGGAAGCAAGAAATGCAATCATGTATGCAACTGGCCCTATTATGTCCAATATCTCAAATGGACCACAAAATCTAGCTGCTAGCTTTGTACAACTACCCAACTTCAAAGAGCTCTTCTTGGGCTTCACTTTTAAAAGAACATTCTCCCCCACTTTAAATTCTCTAGGTGTCCTATTCATATCTGCATAATTTTTATGTCTATCTTGAGATACCTTTAAATTCTGCTTAATTCTAACCATTTGGTCCTCCATATCCTTGAGCAATTCTGGCCCAAGTACCACTTTCTCTGTTGGGTTGTCCCAACTCACTAGATTATTTCATTTCCTACCATACAATGCTTCAAATGGGCTCATTTTCAATGAATCTTGATACTCATTATTATAGGAAAACACAACCAATTGCAAGTAATCTTCCCACTTATATGGCTTATCCATCACATACATCCTCAACATGTCTTCAATTACTCGTTTGACTCTCTCTATCTTCCCATCTGACCGTGGATGGTATGTTGTGATAAAGTTCATATTTGTACCAAATCCTTTAAACAATGCCCTCCAGAAAATTCAAGTAAACTTTGTATCTTTGTCTGAGACAATTGTCTTAGGTATCCCATGCAGCCTAGCAATCTCCCTCATGTAAATTTTTGCAATATTAGCTGCTATGTGAGTCGTTTTTATAGGAACAAAATGAACAGCCTTTGTCAATTTATCAACCACTACCATGATTGAATCATGTTGTCTTTATGTCCTAGGAAATTTATTTATAAAATCAATGGTTACCACTTCCCACTTCTTCTCTGGAATTGGTAATGGATGTAGAAAACCCGTTGGGTGCCTATGCTTAGTCTTCACTCTATGATATTCCATACATCTGGAAATGTAATCAACAACATCTCTTTTGATTCCTGGCCAAAAGAATTGGCTTCTTACTGCTGCAATTGTTTTCTGGTAATCGGGATGTACAACATATGGAACATTATGCATTTCTTTTAATACCAAATTCCTAAGTTCTCTAGAACTAGGAACATAAATTCTATTTTTATGCATAAGTAATCCATCTTCCCTCATCTCACATTCTTTAATTTTTTGTTGTACACTTTCTTGATGTAAGCTTTCTTTTACCTGTAGCTAATCCTGATCTGTGTCAACAACATCTAAAATTCTGCTCTTTAAATCTAACTTATCCATACTAACAACGGTAGCATGCGTGAGATGTACTCTTCTACTAAGTGCATAAACAAATTTATTTTCTTTTCCTTTGATATGCCTAATGTCAAAATCGTATTCACTTAAAAACTCCAGCCATCTCGTTTTTGTGGCATTCAAAATTGTTTTTTCAAAAGGATATTTCAGAGGATTGTGATATATTCTTAATCCAAATCTCTTCACCATGAGATAATGCCTCCACATATTCAATGCGTGAACAATGGCATCAAGTTCCAAGTCATGTGTGGCATAGTTCCTCTCATGTTCTTTAATCTTTCTGGACTCATAACCAATGACATGTCCATTTTGAGTGAGAACTCCACCAAGTCCTTCCTTGCATGCACCTATACATACCAAAAAAATTTCATTTGGGTCAGAATATTTAAAATAGGCGCACTAGTCAATAATTCCTTCAAAAAATTAAAGTTCTCTTCACACTCAAATGTCCATTCAAATTTTAATTCCATTATTTTGCAAAGAAGTGATGGGATGAGCAATCTTAGAGAACCCTGCTATAAATATTTTGTAGTAACCAACTAACCCCATAAAAGATATTACTTCTGAAACATTCTTGGGCGCTGGCCATCCTCTAATGGCTTCAATATTCTCTGGATCCACTATTATACCTTGTTCTGAAATAATGTGTCCCAAGTAATGGATTTTTTCTTGGTAAAAAGAACACTTACTAATCTTGGCATACAACTAATGTTCCCTCGGCACTTGCAATACCAATCTTAGGTGATGTTCATTCTCTTCTTCTGACTTAGAATAGAAATGCATGTCATCCAGGAATACTATGACAAATGTATCCAAATAATTTCTGAATATGCCATTCATTAAGAACGTAAAGAAAATCGGTGCATTGGATAGACCAAATGGCACCACTACAAATTCATAATGCCCATACCTGGTTCTAAAGGTTTTCTTGTTGATGTCTTCTTCCTTGATTCTTACCTGATGGTATCTCGATCTCAAGTCAATCTTTGAAAACATCTTTGCCCCTCTTAGCCGATCAAAGAGGTCATCAATTTTGGGTAGAGGGTACTTGTTCTTTAAAGTGGATTAATTCAGTTGTCGAAATTCAATACACAGCCTCAAATTTCCATCCTTATTTTTGAAAAAAAGTATCGGTGCTCCCCAAGGTGAAACACTTGGACGTATGTACCCTTTCTTCAACAATTCTTCCAACTGCATTTGTAATTCTTTTAATTCTGGTGTACTCATTTTGTAAGGTGTTTTTGATATTGGGGTAGCTCCTAGAACTAAATCAATAGAGACATCTATCTCCCTCTTTGGTGGCAACCCTGGTATTTCTTGGAATACATGTTCAAATTCTTGTAGTACCAAAAATTATTCAAGGCTTGGCCCCTTTGTCTTTTTTGGCTCCTCCACATGGGCTACATACAATTGACATCCTTTCCTAAAACATCTCTTCAGTTGTAAGGCTGAAATATCCCTTATAGAGATGGGTCTTGGAACTCCTTTCACAATGCTTTGTTTTCCTTCTTCATCAAGACATGTAAATGTCTTGTTATGACAATCTAGGACAACATGATGCTTTTCCAACCAATCCATTCCAATTACAATATCATAATACCCCAATGGTATAATATTTATATCAGCATTAGTATTCACACCATTAAGACTTATGGAACAACCTCTGACCATATCATGGATTCTCCTTTTGGTTCCAGTGTCTAGCTGAACCAAACTTGATTTTTCAAGATTCCTTTTCTCCAAATGTAATCTATCCACTATTTTAGGATCAATGTAACAATGAATTTCTCCTGAATCAACTAAAATAGCAACAGGATGATTAATGATCTTACCTTCCACCTTGATCATATTGGATTGGTACTCTGTTTTTTGATCATCTAAGGATGCATAAATTCTTCCCATGTATTCTACCATTGTAGCCTCTTGGATGTTGTGAATGTTCTTTACTCTGTTTTGAGGGAAATCCTTGTACATGTGATATTCTTTGACTCCCCAGCATTGGATTGGTGGTCTTCCCCCTTTTCCCAAGGACTATTCTCTCTTGGATTCATCCTTAGAACACTGGTCTTGATTATTTTTATTTGGTCTATTTATATTGAAAGGAGGTTTGAATCCTTTCTTTCTCTGATCATACTTCTCCTTCTTCTTATCTTTCCAATTTTCCCTTTCCTTGCTCATACAGGTACTTAGCCTTCTTGATGGTCTCAGTCAAAGGACTAGGTTCGTCATATTGAATCTTCTCTTTATAAAAGGATGGCAATCTTCTTAAAAACCTATGTACTGTAACCTTCTCATCTTTTATAAACCCCACATACTTTAACAACCCCACAAACTTATTTTCATAATCTAGCATGGTCATACTTCCTAGCCTAAGTTCAAATAAATCCTACATTTTCTTGTCATAGAAGTGCTCTGAAAGGTACTCCTTCTAAAAACATTTCTTGAATTGATTCCAAGTGATCCTATTCTCATTAATGTGCTCAACTTGCTTCAGTTGATCCCACCACATAATAGCTTTCCCATGTAAATGGTATGTGGAAATAATTTCTTCAAGGTTTGATGAGTAGTTGTGCAATTGAAAATACCTTATGAGTCCAAGCAACCATGCCTCAACATCATCTTCCCTTTCTCTTTCACCATCAAAGGATCGTGACTTAAGCTTCCTTAACTCTCCTTTCAAATTCATGTATTCTTATTTGGTTACTAACAGGAGATACCTCTCAGCTACTTATGGAATCTTCAAATGTATACAATTTCCTTGCTGAATAGGGAGGTGAGTGATCCCTATGAGTTCTGCTAGCTCTTCTTTAATAACCAGTTATTTTGCGGTCATATCTTCTTTCATGACATCTTCCCTCTTACTCCTGTTTTGAGTTTGATCCATTCTTCGTTTTCCTCTACAACTGATTTATGCTTTGCATCACTTGAGAATTATCTGAATTTTTCTCTTATCAGTATCTCATTGTCTTGTTTGTAACTTGGCACTTCTATTTTTAGGCTTCTCACAGTCTCTATCAATGTTTCTTGCTCCCCTCTGACCCGATGTTTGTTGGATTTTGTCTTTGCATTACCAACATTGATATTCTGACCTTTGGCCTCTTTATCATTGCTGGAATATCCCTCTCCTTCTTCCATTTCTTGAATATGCATGTTTTTACTGAACTGATATGTTTACACCCCCTAATTCTGCAGAATGAAGCATATTAAAAAAAAATTACAAACAATGATATAGGTCCTTTTTTTTCTTTTCAATTCATGAAGAATATATTATCATTCTCCATATTATAACAATTTCATGTTATCCTTTAGCTAATATATAATTCAATTATGCACGGGTGCTTCCTTCAAACCACTTTCCATGTGGCCATGACTCAAAACCACGGGATTGTTCACTTTTTAGCACCTTCCCTTGTATTCTTCCACACGTGAGCTTGTTCGTACACAATTTCTGAGGGATTAGTCACTTCCAGATCCTTTTTCAGCTCAAACTGACTCCCATTACATTATCATGAGACTGGCACTAGGACCAAGTCCTCTGGACTTTGGCCTTTGACTAATCTCATTTTTCAATCTCTCATTTCTCTTGTTGTTAAACTTCATCGAAGCCCTTCCAATAACTCTACTAGAAGATCAGGCGGTCAGGATTTGATCTCACATCAATTAGATGGTCCCACCCCATATGGAGGCTTGAACGAGATCAATGGTCGCGACTTAATTGAACATTGAGATGGATGACCCTTACTCAATTCGGGACTTCAGCGCTCCAGGGCTCAAGAAAATTACAAATCCCAAGTCACTCAACTCCCTGGAGTGATACTCGTTGAAGTTCTTACCCTATCCTTCCACTGTGGGATCTAACAGCCATGACTTAATCAAGCATTAGGATGGACAATCCTCATTCATTTCATGAATTCAATGCTCTGGGACTCTAAAACATTTCAACTCCCCAGTCGTTCGCTCCTTGGAGTGATATCCATCAAAGTGCTTACGCCATCCTTCCACTGCTCGATCTAACGGTTGATAAAGGTCCTGAAGGGATATTATATCGACAGTCTGCGTGAGTTTGGGACTTCGGTCTTCGACACTTTTGCTGGTAGAGATGTTGAACACCCCCGGGGGCCATACTCCCATAGATGACATGGCATGTTGACGTCACCCATGGTGATGTGGCCCATGGCATGTGTTCCACGTGTCACTAAAAACTTAACACGTTAGGGCCCAAAAGGTATTGAATCTGGGTGACACATGTCCCCAAATGGCACCTCTACCATGTGGCCTATGACGTGTCATTCATCAAATGGAAGATCCACCTTCTCTACCCGATATCTGACGGCCTGCGTGATTTCACGAAGGAGATACTTTGGGGCTTTAGCACTTATGGGCTTCGGCACTTCTGGGCTTTGCCCATTTTCCAGTAATCACCGGAGTGGTGAAGTTTTGAAGCTATGAAATTTATCTATCCCTCCACCCTTTCTAGATTCGACAGTCCACATTACTTTCAAATCCCTTCCCTCTATCTAACAGTCGACATGACTTCGAGACTTTAGCGTTCTAGGACTCCAGGTTATAGCAGTTCTAAATGGTTCAATCCTCTCAAAGTTAAACTTCTTGAAGTGGTAAACGTTGGAGGACCCTGACTAATGGCTAATATTTCACCTAAGCCTCCTATCAGATCGGACAACCGGTGGGACTTCGTGACTTTGGCCATTTTTACACTTCTTCCTTTCTCCCATAAACGTCGAAGTGGTGAATCTCTAAAGTTTCCCATCTCCTACTCAGCTTCGATCAACGACTAACGATCAATAGGCTCGATCTGATGACTATGACTTAATCTCTCCCAGCCTTTGGTTTCACCTTTATCTGACGGTCCTTTCTCACCCATCTTCTGATCTAATGATCCAAAACTCATTTATTCCATGGTGGTGATTGTTCCTGAATTCAAAAGGGAACGGTCACGATTCTACGATCCTTTACAAAGGATCTTTGTATGTATGACTCTCTAGCTTCTGCACGATCTCTGCAATGCTATCTCTCTTGAGATTTAAGATCTCAAAGACGTATTCTTCTTAACCATAATATCCTTTCCAGTAGTTCCAACCCATACTAGTCTAGTGTTTCAACTTGAAGCTCTGATACCATTATGTAACGTACCCATCCACCCATAGGCTAGGCTATGCCACTTCAAGCCTGCTCTAGACTTATTTTGACTTCTTATCCAACTTTTAATTAATAAATATGAATGAAGTATTCACATGCATAGATAATGATTCATTCTAAATCATAAAAGAAATGAACCATATGTTGTACACATCAATAACCAACAAGCATGCATGTTATGGATACGAAATTCATAGATAAATAAACACACAGCGAAATAAATACACAAGTTTTTAAAACCATCATAGAGAGAACTTATCTTTAATGAAACGAATCACCAATTGGCTGTAGACAAAGGATGTTCCACCCAATTGTAGACATTATTGTTCCAAGTCTCAACAACAATGTCACCCCTGAGCCAGGGCTATGAATCCACAAGGACAGTTCCAGAGTGTCACCCGGCTTCCCAAACCAGTCAGCACTCAATATCTCATAGGTTTTTTAGCACCCAAAACAATACAAAGTACACTAGCTCTCTTCTACCCAACCTGCACAACCCAAGAGAATGGCCCCCCTTCTCTTCCACGCTGTCCATCAGGTTGTCCATCTCCTTCTAGGGCTCCAATGTAGCTGGTCCAGAATCTCCATGTTGGGACTCTCAGGACTCGCAGTTGTGAGCAAAATGGAACATAAGACAAATCATCGCAGACATGCAGGCCTCAAATCATAGCTAGAATACACCATCATTCTCTACATCTAACAAACCATGGCTCATCTCCAACAATTCACTTTTCCTTTCCCAAGCCAAGACACAAATGAGGAAAGATGAATGGGTGAAATAATGAATGGAGTGAGAACAAAGTGAAAGGTGTGAAAAATGATCAATTGAGTGAGTGAGTGAGTGAATGAGTGAATGAGTGAAGAAGAAGAAACCCCCACCACCAACCAAATATGGGTTTATGAAATTCTTGGAATTAAGGAGCCACTTGGCATCCTCCCCCAAGAAGCTCATGTAATTGTTATTTTCCATTAAAACAAAAATGGGTAAAAAAAATATAAAATAAACACTTATCCCTTCAATCCCCCTCTCTTGTGGAATCATAGCCCCCTATAACTCTTTTCCTTTTCCATCTAGCAACCAATGATGTATTTATTATTAATAATGATAAAAAATTGCATTTCCTAGGCACACTAACCTTTTTCAATTGTTTGGGTACTCTAGCCTTTCATGGATTAAAAAAACACATTATTTAATATGGGGATCAAAACCCAGGGTGTTACACATATGAGTAACTCACCTTTAGAATCTCAACTACTCACATATTGGTTTCTTATACTCATAATTCCTTTCTGTTGTAAGGGCTCAATACATGCTTATTGAGGAATATTATGGAATGAAATGATTCGCTACACACAAAAATGATATTATGGGATTTGCATCTTGCTCGGGTGTTTGTGTGGAGCTAATGATCCTCGTCCTTTATCAGCTACAAGTAATGGTATAATCATTGGCGAGGACATTTATACGTGATGCCAAATGTCATGTTGTATGTCGTCTTATCCATCAACTGATTTGGAATTCCATCGTTATATCCTGCACCCACCTAAAATATCCTTCGTCGTGAATTTTATGGCCATGTGTCGTCTTCTATTTGGATTGGTTCCTTTGAACATTTGGAGAGGACATGAAATTTTTAGTGATGTCATGATGACATCATCATGGTCCCATGGACACATGGAAGCCTCTTATTTGTCCATACCAAAACTTATGTGTTGAGGGAACATATTACATGTCATTGGGCTCAAGATGTTGTTTCATATCTCCATAGGGTCCTCTTTGTCTAGGTGGAAGATTCAGGTTGGGTCTAACGAGTGATTTGTTGGCATGCCATGTTATCATTGATATTTTTGAATCTCCTAGGTGGAACGTTGAGTCACCTCCACTTTATGTTGATTCGGTGGACATATGTGCACTTTACAATGGGTGGATAGGTGGTTTGGTGAGACCGTAATACCACTATTTCAACCCAACGAGGGTGGTATTATATTTCGTGTTCTTGTCGAGTGAGACCATTCATTTCATGATGCATTTATTCCCAAACCACTCTCACACTGTTATCGGATAAATCGGTAGGTGCGGACACTAACTGATCTCCCTAGATCCACCTAGATCTAGAACAAAACACACCAAAACATGACGCTTTCCTTAAGTTTTAAATATTGAATTTACTAACTAAAGAGGGATGGGTCACATACCATTTAAACGCCACTTCCTTGCGCTATCACCATCTTAGCTCCGTTCCAACACTCATACAATGATGATCCTGCAAAAGAACGCAACCAACCAAAGTGATAGTAATAACATAAACTCAATATAAACCTATGTATGTGATCAAGGAATCATATAATAAAACACAACAAGCTTTATAGGAAAGAATCATATTACTGTATCATATTAAATGTGAAAGAGAGATTACAACCATGGCCTTGATGTTGTAAGGTCTCTTCCAAATATCCTTCRTTCCCCACACACTTCTTGCTCCAAGGATTATGAGACCATAGATATGATAGCTACTCACAATCTATGTTGACAAAGCAAATCTCAAAGACACTCCAACCAAGCTAACAATCCCAAGCCAAAACAACTTATCCCCTCTCCATGAGAGCTCCTCTCCTTTTATAAGCTAAAGAGGATAAGTTGAGGAGGTTAGGATGATCCCACTAAATCATGAAAGTGAGTAAGATCCAAACCATTCGGATGCCACCTCACCATGGAAGTTTCTCCTTCTAGAAGATTCAAGAAAATGCTTGTTTTCCCACATGTAAGCATTCTCGCACCCTGCCTATAGAGAAGACTGTGAACTCTTCACGACCTAGGTATGATGCAGCCTACGACAATCAAACATTCTCACACCCTAGATATAATGCAGCCTGCGAACTTCCTCTTTAATAGGGTTTTTACAAAGGAGAATGCAACTTCTTTTCTCAGGAAAAGTTCTTCTCTCTTCTTTCTTCAAGAACTCATGCCACTAACCCCTCTGAAGGAAACAGATAGATTTACATCATTAACGATCATAGGGATGATGAAAATTATGTGTAACACACACTACTTATGCTCCTTATCTCCTATGCATATTCATAACTGATATGAAAATAGAAGGCTGACTTGTTATGCTATGCAAGCACCCTCTACCTCATTAAAATAAACCTTAACAGGACCTTGCTTCATGTGTTTAAATATGCAAGTGGATTTATGTGTTAGGTTCTTGCTTGTTCTTGTCAATGTTTATGTGTGAGGAAAGTTCTTTGAAATGCTTAAATATGTGTCATAATCAAATACACAGCAATATAAAGTGCAGCAAATAACACATCAAAACCACATCAATACCAAGATGATAAAGGAGTTCGCCCCTCTCTGGGCTACGTCTCCTTGAGCCTCCTTCAATGGACTTGGCTCTTTAAGATTAATTTGTCAAATGCTCCTTACAAGCTGCTGCTCAACTCAAATGGATTTATAGACTGTACCATTGAGTTCAGAATACATAAAAACCCCAAAAATGACTGTAAAAACTCTGCAAATGGACAATGGCTCATCCAACAATGACCTGTTCTACATGTGACCTCCAAGCTTCCCTGAACTTGAATGAGGAAAAAACACCTGTAGAAGTCCTCCAATGGATCTGAAACCTATCCCAATGTGTTCAGAGCATAATAAACAGTCAGAAATGACTATTCAGTCTCAGCAAATGGATATGTGCTCATCAGAGCAATGCCTCAAACAATGAGGGCTTCAATGGTCCCTGGAGCTTCCTCAAGATTCAATGGTTAAAAACCTGCATTAGAAGTCTCCAAATTCCTGCGAAAACATCACCAATGGACTCAGCACATCCAAAAACCCCTAGCTGGGCTTTTACAGCACTTGATTTGGTCAAAAACTCCAAAAGTTATGGCCTCTGCCATTTTTCCCCTTCAAGCTCTGTTACTGGTGCGCCATTCTGCACCTGTGGAAAAGTGAACCTAGCTCAATGCGGTTTCAGTGCCAAAACTCAGCACCCACGCGCGCCCCACAAAATGCGTCAAAATGTCGAACCATTAACGGGAATAAGGCCCCCCGAAACGGAGGTGTTGGGCGCATGGGGCCATGTGGCCACATCCCGCGCGCATAAAAAGGGCTAACTGTTCTTTGTTTAAACCAGGGTTCGACACATGTCGAGTGTGTGGTTATCCGTTTTCCACCAAAACTAAAACCAAGTTTAACACCATGCGCGCTTTGTTTACAACGGTATGGCCACATGCAATATGGCATATAATCGGGGTTTATACATTGTAAAAAAAATTCCAATGTAAAAACGCGCGCACCATTCCGGAGTGAGTGGTCATATGATATTACCCGCATAAATATAAGAACCGGGGGCTTTAACCTTTGTTATCAATCAAAACAAAACACTCAACTGTGCGCGCCCATCGTCGAGGGACTGGTCACGTGGTATCGCATGAAACCCCGAGTTTAAACAATATAAAAACCAACTCCTGCGCATAATTTAACAATGGAATTGGTATGGACATGTTTTAATAAAACCCAGTACAAGGTTAACAACCCGCGTGCCATCCACCCACAGTCATATGTGTGGGCAATAGAACCTCGGGCCATACAAAAACACCCCGCGCGCAAAAAGAACATTTGTATAGTGGTCGTATGAGAAATCAATATGTCCGTGGGCCGGGGCTAAGCCCCGGCCCGTCCCCCCACCAACCTGGCATTGAAATAAATTTAAATAAATTTAAATCCATCGTATAATCAACGATCAACGCGTGGCCTAATGGTTCCGTCGACTTTGTTAAGGAGTTTGAAATGTGGGGAGGTCCGGGGGTCGAACCCCGCGGCCTCCACATGATTTTAATAAACCAACTATACAACCAACTGCCAGTAAAAGGGTGCCACGTGGTAGCCCTTGGTTGGGCCACGTGGCACCTTTCTATTGCACAAAACCATGCCACGTGTCGCCACTCTATTCGATCACCAACAACCAATCAGCAGTTTCCACGTAATCGCCGTACGATCCAGTCAAACGCTGTGTCATCCTGCCACGTCATCCCAGGCCACGTCGGATGCTGACGTCAGCATGTGCCACATGTCACCCATCCAGTGGTGACACGTGTCACTTCCAGATTGGTCAAACCATATGCCGAAAATGCCAAAAATGCATGACATGTGTCACGCCCAGAAGCTGCCACGTGTCCCGTACGGTCCTGCCACGTCACTGTACAGCCACCACGTCATTTGTACGGCCTGCCACGTCAGCTGTATGGCCTGCCCAGTCAGCATCAAAATTTTGGCTATTTGGCTCGGCGAACAGACCTCGATAACTTCTCCATACGGACTCCGTTTGCGAAAATAAATATACCGCCGGAATCAGGAGAACGAGATGGACGCAATGGCACCGTTTTCGTCGCATTCCGAGCACTTTGAAAATTGAGCAAATTTTAGACCCCTGGTCTAGATTCTGATCACGCCTTCCCACTGAAAGGCTTTTGGACCCACAAAAGATTATAATTATCGATCTGAGCCTCAATACTCTTCTTCTTTCAAGTTATATCAACTGATTTTTCTTGAAAAGACTTTTCGACAATCACCTGGGTACTTTGACATGCCCTGCTCTGCAACTGGCTATGTCCCTCAACCACTGCTCTCTGGCTGCTGCTGACCCACTGTTCTCTCTGCACTTGGAAGACTGCCAGCCTTCCCACTGAGAATCAAGTCCCTCTTGTGGACTCTTTGGCGTCAACAATCCGCTCTTCAATGGCTGCAAAATTTTCCTGCGACAACTTGTCACAAGCCAAGAAAACCATCAATCTTGAAAAGGAATTATACAAGACTGAAAAATAATGACAGCAGTCTTTTTGCTCTTCAAGCAACTGTCGCATCTTGTGCTTCATCAAAGCACATAGTGTTTTCCTGCATTTTAGTGCACTCAAAATTGACTTACAAGTCATCCAACACAATCGACTAAACACAAGTCGAAAACCATAAACGACCAACATAGTAGTCAAGCAATATCGACACAAGTCGAGACTCATGGGAAATGTATCAAGCTTCCAAAATGACAAGTCTAAAATCATGATAAACAATCATGCGACAATCATGACTCATCCATGATGAACTAAACATCAAGTTCATTGTTTATTCACTCACAAAACCAAATGCATGTGCATAGGTTTTCAACTCTCCCTCCTGTAGAAACATAGGTACTCAAACCCAAGACATGTGGGTACTAAAAAGCTGAATATGAAAATTAAATGTGGCTGTAATAAAATGGACAGCATACCCCTCTTTTAAATGTTCTTGACGAGGTGGTATAACACAAGTATGCATTTAAAAATAAATGCATTCACATGCAAGCTTGCCTCTACCAAATGATGACAAACTGTTGCAACTTGTCAACTTCAACAAAATGAAAAGCTAAGGCTGAAATGTGCATCTATTGCAAGAAGAATGAAAGCCTTACTTACTCAAGAAATCTAACCATTTCTTACCAAGCCAACTCAATGGTGAATCCTTCTGCTGAAAGTTGTCTTCTTGTGAATCATCTTGACTCACATCATGATGGAATCTCCTCTTCCAATCTTGTCAATCTTTTCATCCAAATGCTTCTTGTGCCAGGGATGAGAGGTTGGATGCAATGTCCAACATTGGTCAATGAGATGACCCCTCTTCTAACAATGACTGCAAATATTTTGCATTTTCTCTTCATGTTGCTTTTGCTTGGAAAGTTTCCTGAAAATGGACTTTCTCTTCCAACATTTTGAAACATGATGGTTATAGAAACCACAATATGTACATGGTCTTTTTCCATTGTTACATGCAGATTTATTATGCTTAACATAATCAAAAGAAACTGAGTTATAGGCAGATTTATACCTTGAACATTCACCTTTATCGCCGCTTTGAGGAGGTGAATCGGAAGAGTCACAAGCTCTCTTTTGAAGACTCTCAAATCTTCTCTTGTCCTCATGGATGTCACAACCTTTTTGTTGCACACCTTTGCATTCATCTTGAACACAAGTTTTGCATGCTGAAGAGATTGAACTTTCATCAAAAGTTCTTGAACTTTCACCTTGAAAACCTTCTTGAGGAGGTGAACTTGAAACGAAAATTGTGCTTGAAACCTTTTCATTAGTTTCCTCAACCTTGGAATTTGTTTCATTAATTCGTTCATAACCAATACCACAATACTTAGGTCTCTCTTCAACAACAATAGGCTCAACAATGCCTTGTGCATGCTTGCCTAACCCTTTTCCTTCATAACCCATTTTTAACATTAATTTGGACCCTATTCCTTTTGTGTGATTTTCAAAAACACCAAGGCATTCTTCTTGAGAGGAATTTGAAGGCAAACTGACATTACATACCTCATGGTCATGCATGTACTTGGTAAGGGTTTCTTTGGCTTCATGGAGTTGATTCTCCATCTCATGCAACTTTTCAAGAAGTTGTCCATTCTCCTCCTTCATGGTCATCAACTGCTCTTGAAGGACAATGCTCTCTTCCCTATCTTTCCACAACACATGTACCATCTCCTTCATGGTTAGCAATGCATTAAACATTTTTTTATCAAAGAACTGAGATTTGGAAGATGTAGGAGAACTATCAATGCTTAAAGCTTCCTCCATATTTGCAAGATAACAAGCTTCAACACAAATCTTGCACAAATACCAACAGATAAAACTCAAGCTATCATTGGCAAATACATGAGCAAAATAATCTATGCTCTGATACCATATGATCTGAAAATAGAAGGCTGACTTGTTATGCTATGCAAGCACCCTCTACCTCATTAAAATAAACCTTAACAGGACCTTGCTTCATGTGTTTAAATATGCAAGTGGATTTATGTGTTAGGTTCTTGCTTGTTCTTGTCAATGTTTATGTGTGAGGAAAGTTCTTTGAAATGCTTAAATATGTGTTATAATCAAATACACAGCAATATAAAGTGCATCAAATAACACATCAAAACCACAGCAATACCAAGATAATAAAGGAGTTCACCCCTCTCTGGGCTACGTCTCCTTGAGCCTCCTTCAATGGACTTGGCTCTTTGGGATTAATTTGTCAAATGCTCCTTACAAGCTGCTGATCAACTCAAATGGATTTATAGACTGTACCATTGAGTTCAGAATACATAAAAACTCCAAAAATGACTGTAAAAACTCTGCAAATGGACAATGGCTCATCCAACAATGACCTCTTCTACATGTGACCTCCAAGCTTCTCTGAACTTGAATGAGGAAAAAACACCTGTAGAAGTCCTCCAATGGATCTGCAACCTATCCCAATGTGTTCAGAGCATAATAAATAGTCATAAATGACTATTCAGTCTCAGCAAATGGATATGTGCTCATCAGAGCAATGCCTCAAACAATGAGGGCTTCAATGGTCCCTGGAGCTTCCTCAAGCTTCAATGGTTAAAAAACTGCATTAGAAGTCTCCAAATTCCTGTGAAAACATCACCAATGGACTCAGCACATCCAAAAACCCCTAGCTGGGCTTTTACAGCACTTGATTTGGTCAAAAACTCCAAAAGTTATGGCCTCTGCCATTTTTCCCCTTCAAGCTCTGTTACTGGTGCGCCATTCTGCACCTGTGGAAACGTGAACCTAGCTCAATGCGGTTTCAGTGCCAAAACTCAGCACCCACGTGCACCCCGCAAAATGCGTCAAAATGTCGAACCGTTAACGGGAATAAGGCCCCCCGAAACGGAGGTGTTGGGCGCATGGGGCCATGTGGCCACATCCCGCGCGCATAAAAAGGGCTAATTGTTCTTTGTTTAAACCAGGGTTCGACACATGTCGAGTGTGTGGTTATCCGTTTGCCACCAAAACTAAAACCAAGTTTAACACCACGCGTGCTTTGTTTACAACGGTATCGCCACATGCAATATGGCATATAATCGGGGTTTATACATTGTAAAAAAAATTCCAATGTAAAAACGCGCGCACCATTCCGGAGTGAGTGGTCATATGATATTACCAGCTTAAATATAAGAACCGGGGGCTTTAACCTTTGTTATCAACCAAAACAAAACACTCAACTGTGTGCGCCCATCGTCGAGGGACTGGTCATGTGGTATCGCATGAAACCCCGAGTTTAAACAATATAAAAACCAACTCCCGCGCATAATTTAACAATGGAATTGGTATGGACATGTTTTAATAAAACCCGGTACAAGGTTAACAACCCGCGCGCCATCCACCCACGGTCATATGTGTGGGAAATAGAACCTCGGGCCATACAAAAACACCCCGCGCGCAAAAAGAACATTTGTATAGTGGTCGTATGAGAAATCAATACGTCCGTGGGCCGGGGCTAAGCCCCGGCCCGTCCCCCCACCAACCTGGCATTGAAATAAATTTAAATCCACCGTATAATCAACGATCAACGCGTGGCCTAATGGTTCCGTCGACTTTGTTAAGGCGTTTGAAATGTGGGGAGGTCCGGGGGTCGAACCCCGCGGCCTCCACATGATTTTAATAAACCAACTATACAACCAACTGCCAGTAAAAGGGTGCCACGTGGCAGCCCTTGGTTGGGCCACGTGGCACCTTTCTATTGCACAAAACCATGCCACGTGTCGCCACTCTATTCGGTCACCAACAACCAATCAACAGTTGCCATGTAATCGCCGTACGATCTAGTCAAATGCTGCGTCAGCCTGCCACGTCATCCCAGGCCACATCGGATGCTGACGTCAGCATGTGCCACGTGTCACCCATCCAGTGGTAACACGTGTCACTTCCAGATTGGTCAAACCATATGCCGAAAATGCCAAAAATGCATGACACGTGTCACGCCTAGAAGCTTCCACGTGTCCCGTACGGTCCTGCCACGTCACTGTACGACCGCCACGTCAGCTGTACGGCCTGCCACATCAGCTGTACGGCCTGCCCAGTCAGCATCAAAATTTTGCGTGTTTGGCTCGGCGAACAAACCTCGATAACTTCTCCATACGGACTCCGTTTGCGAAAATAAATATACCGCCGGAATCAAGAGAACGAGACGGACGCAATGGCACCATTTTCGTCGCATTCCAAGAACTTTGAAAATTGAGCAAATTTTAGACCCCTGGTCTAGATTCTGATCAATGACACAACATTGATTACCTTCCATAGATATTCCTCACTTGTATTCGTCTGATGATGGATCCCACACATTTTATAGCGATCAATTCCCAGGATCTGGTCTCATGGTAATCCCCTCAACCAAAAGGTCTTAGGTTATTTCAAGCTATGATAGACCCTTCTTTAGCTTCTGATAACTGCCCAAGTGCTTAAATATTTCCTTAGACACATAGGGAATGAATTTTATGATATTTTCTTCAATGTTCAACTTAGCACTTTCAGTCCACAGGCTCTGGAAGCTCTCCCTTTATCTCTATACTTTCAAGTCTCAGCCTTATAACCTTGGTAAACCTTTATATTAGTCATAGGGTCAAATATGGTACTAACATCGGCTCCAGTGGGGATAATATACCCCTGTGGTCTACTGAGAACTCTAGACCAAGTGCCTTCCTCTGTTGGTTATGGAGTTTTCTTTGAAATGATACACCTCCATCATACTTGAAATATTATTTGATATGTGAAACAAAAAATATCAACAACTTACAATGTTATAATGCTACCTAATTTCTCATGTAACAAATGGTTAATGAAGTAAAATTAAAAATTCATGGAAAGAAATGAAAATAATTATTTATTTATAGGGTAAGAAGCTTTGCGGTATTCATTACTACAAGAAGTTATTGAGGAACCTCACATTAACAGGAGCCCCAAACAATTATCCATATAACTAAGCCAATTCATATGTGTTGTTATCTTGAATTGAAACAACTTGTAAAGGTCCAAGCCAAATATTGTAAAAATTCCCATGTTTTCCTTTAGCTTCCCTTTGGGCATCCCACTTTAGGACCACATCTCTTGTCATGAAATTTCTTTCTTTGGTCCTTTTGTCAAATATTTCCTTTATCCTTGCTTGATGAACTTGGGACTTTAGATATCCCTATTCTCTTACCTAATGAACTTCAATCAATGGGTTGATTCTTCTATGCATATAATCTGATTTGGCCTCCTCATCTTGTAGTAACTTCATCACATGAAGGCTAAGTTGAATAGGAAAAAAATATTCCAATCAATATACCAGTTGGAAAGGAGAAGTTCCAATAAACCTTTTTATGCTGACCCTGTATGCCCAAATTGTATACTTCAAGTGACAATCCCATCCCTTTTTTATTTTGGGATAACATTTTCTTGATAATCTTGATGAAATTTTTATTGGAGGACTCAACCAAAACATTATCTTGTTTATATTAAGTAGTAGAGTGTCCAAGCTATATGTTATAGTTTTGGAAAATTTGGATCAATTTGGTAGACTTGAAGGCTTGGGAATTATCAGTGATGATATTTCTTGGGCACCCAAATCTGGCCAAGATATTATTCTTAAGAAACTTGATGATGATTGTGTTAGTTGCTATCCTTGTGGGGATGGACTTTACCCATTTCATGAAATAATATGTTGTTGTCAGAATCCATTTATGTTTCACACTTGAATTTGGATTGATTTCACCAATGAAATCTAATATCCATTGCTGAAAAGGTGTCTCGGCTTTGATAGGTCGCAATGGGAGGGGTTTCAACTTTTGCTTCCCTAAAAATATATGACATTATATACATGATCTAACCATGCAATTGACATAATAAAACAACGAGGGCCAGTAATAACCAACTATTAGGACCTTCTGTGGAGTGGATATCCAAGCATGGTGCCCCCCACATACTCCCTTGTGAAACTCAGTGGGAATGCCTTCATTTTCATCTTCAATGAGGAAATTTAATAGAATTCCACCTAGATCCTTCCAAAATAGATTTTCTCCCAAAATGAAATACTTCATAGCCTTAAGTTTAATATATCTAGCCTTGTCTTTGTCCCATGTTGGTGGGAAACTTAAGTTCTGTAGGTAAAAAATGATATCATTATACCAACCAGATTGAGAAAATTTAGGGATTAAATTCAAGGATGGTTCTTGTGCTTCATATCCTTTGGGGTTTGCTTTAATGATGTTGGTTGATAGTGAATGCATTTCTAGACCCCTACAATTATATTCAACTAGGAGTTTGGAAAGTCCTTTTTCTTTTAACAGTTTTGTGGTTTTGATCTCTACATCCTAATCCCAAAGTTTGGAAATCTATTTACCCCTTCTCCCCTCACTCTCAGGTTGTGTGAGAATATCTTTTATAGCACCAATGGGTACATAATCCAATATATTAGAATCAAATATATAATATTTGAACTCTTTCAATTCCTTGAGGAAGGCATAAGCATGTTTCTTCAGGATACAATATCTAAGCTCAACATCTCTTAGGGATCTATTGAAGAAGGCTATGGGTTGCTCTTGACTTTCTTCATTTTTCTGTAGCAACACAACATATATGGTATGTTCTTAGGTAAAATAGAATATGGATAACCCCTTATCATAATTTTGGCTAACCAGAATTGGAGACTCTCTGTTGATTAAGGTTGGTTGTCATTGATGTCAACCCTTGAAGAAATCTCGGTAGCACAAAGGTTTGAGTAATGGACCCAATTTTGTTTGATGTAAAGATGACTCATTATTGTCTTGTCATGGTTGATAAGAAGTACAGATGGATGAACTCCAAAGTGGTCCCCTTATGGTGAAATCCCTCATGGGAAGATGCTTTACAAATTGAGTTATCCTAGAAGTATGGTTAGAGAACCCATGCTTAATTGTGGAATAATGAGATGAAGAACAATGAATTTGTTAGTGAAACTATCATAGATGCATAGTTCTTGTCATGCCATTTCTGGTGGTATGTGGAATGTCACATAACTCCTCACGGTTAGAGAGTTATGAACATATGAATTTGGAGAACCCTCATGAGTCTTATAGAAGCCCCCAAGAGTCAAAGTGTCTTGCAAAATAAATTATTTTAAATGGAGAATCCCTAAAATAAGGAAAGTGTAAGGCTACATGAAGATATAAATAAGAGGCAAAGATCACTCATTAAACACACACTTGTACATATTGTATATCTATTTTTCTCATGTAAACCTTCATGTAAATACTTGTGGATTCATCTGAAGTGGCGAACGTCTGAGGTAGCACAAAGGGTTGACAAAGAAATTTTAGGATTTATAGAAGACCATGTTTTCTGAGGTGTACGCGGGTTGTGTATGTAAAGAGTACGTACATTACGCGGGTTGTCTGTGTATAGGGAGCGTACGTACACGGGCTACCTGTGTACAGGGTGAGTACATGTTGGTAAAGCCATGGAAACTTGAGAAGATGAAGATGCAGAGGTTCTATATTATGAGATCAAGCTCCCAGGAAGGTCTAAAGTGCCCAGATACATCAGATCCATCCATTATTTCAAAAGGTATGTATTATTTCTATGAATAGTTGGATTTTGATGTATGCTTGAGGAATGGCAATGGAGATTTGAAGATTCTCCCTAGAGAGACTAATGGCTACATGGGATCTTCTGCATAAGTTAGATCTACTGAAATACAATTTTGGTATATTCATCATTGATACTTCTTGTTGAGGCACTCTTGTGTTTCTTGGCACATGGCTAAAGGTTTTTATGGTACATGGTTGAGATCTTGCATTTGTTGATGTATTAAGAGGCTGAATATCAGAAAGGGTCTGATGACTAAGATCATGTGAGGGAAAGTATACTTGTTCGTGATTTCACACACTGATATTGCACATGACTAGAGAGAGACATATTTGTCTTGAGTAAATTTTATGTATGAGAATGTATGCACATGGTACAATTACAGTTTGGACATAGTGACAAGATACAGATCTATGTGAAAAAAGTTACAGAGGGTTAGAATTTTTCAAGTGAATGAAAACCATAGTTCCATAAGGCATACACAGGCTGCATAACAGATAGGGTGCGTACATATGTGGGATGCATAACAGATAGGGCGCGTACATACACAGGTTTCATCACTAGAGGTTGCATACCTATTGTATATTTTTAGATACACGTTCAGTTCATGTACAGATTGATTACAGGGAAGTTTTATAGATTGGATACAGGTTAGTGGTATAGGTTGATACAGTTTTACAATAGTATATCTCACAGTGATAGGTTGACAGTGGTTCCATCATTCTACTTATACTTTAGACCAATTTGACGAGGCAAGGACAGGTGGTTGTAGCCACCTTCCGATTGTAGCCGGAGAACATAGGGGGTTGTATCCTCCTTCTGGTTGTAGCCAGAGAATTGGGGAGTTGGAGATTCCCTCAGGTTGTAGCCTGAGAAACTAGGAGGTTGGAGCCTCCTTCCAGTTGTAGCTGGAAAACAAAGGAAGTTGGTGCTTCCAATGAATGTAATTCTTCAAGACATATAAGAAAAAACATTATGTGGTTTTCTCTCAATTTGGGTTTCCACATAAAACACTTGTGTACTATGTATGTGTGTGATTGCTCATTTCTTATTGCTCATTATTGGATAATAATTCTACATTGATATAACACTTGGATTATTTGGAGAAAAAACATTATAATTACGCTATTACTGATTCACCCCCTCTCTAAGTAATCCAACAATTGGTATCAGAGTAGGTTCCTTTAGAAATCAGTTTAACCACTGAAAGGTAGATCATGGAGAGTACCAACTTGTATAAAAATGGAACACCACAGTTTGATGGACAGAAGTATGCTTTTTGGAGCAAAAGGATGAAGACATATATACAGGCACAAAGATTTCAAGTTTGGAAATCAATTGTAGATTGATACACAACACCAGCAGTTCCACCAACAAATCACAAAGCAATGAAACTCGGTGAGAATAATTCCAAAGCCAAAAATGCACTTTTGAATGGTCTTAGTGATACGGTATTCACCAAAGTTGCACATTGTAAATCCGCTAAAGATATTTGGGACAATCTTCAAAATATTTATGAAGGAGATACAAAAGTCAAAGAACCAAAGCTTGAAACTTACAGAGGTCGGTTCAAACAACTAAAAATGAAGGAAGATGAGAATATTGCAGCCTACTTCTTACGAGTCGATGAAACAGTGAATGCAATCATAAGATTGGAAAAAGAAATCGAAGAATCTGTAATTGTTCAAAAGGTACTAAGATCTCTTCCTATGAGATTTAACCCTAAGATATCAACACTAGAAGAAAGATCAGATCTAAACTCAATAAGCATGGATGAACTGCATGGAATCTTCACAACATATGAAATGAGAACTAAACAAGAAAATCTAGATGTAAAAGAAGTAGCCTTCAAAGCATCCAAAAGATCAAAGCAAAAGAAAAAGGAACAAGAATAATATAGCAACAACAGTGACGTCTCAAAAGATGATGAAGTGGACAACTTCGTCAAAAGACTGAACGAGGGAACCGACGGTAGGTATAGAGGTAAGCTTCCTTTAATTTTTTTTAATTGTGATGGTATTGGTCATTTTGCTAACAAATGTCCTCATAAGAAAAAGAGAAATGATGAAGGTTACTCAAAAGTCAAACACACATATAAAGGCAAAAGAACTACAAAGAAAGTTTTCAAGAAAAGTTTATGCACCAAAGAAGACATCTCATCATCAGATGAAGATGAAGTCAGTGACAGTGAGACAGCATGAGTTATATTCATGGCAGTAAAAGACTCTGACAAAGAAGACTCCGAAGAAGAATATGAAGAAGCCAAAGAAGAATATGAAGAATTCGAAGAAGAAATTGAAGAAGTAGAAGTTGACTATCGAGAATAATTAATGTGTTCCATAGAAGTTATCAGAAGAGAAAAGTTTAAAAACAAGAAACTACAAGCAGAACTAGACAAGAAAAAAGACACTTGAGAACATAGCAAATGATCACAAAATTGAAGGTTCAAATAGAAGAAGATAAAAGAATTGATGAAGCACTCAAAGAAAAGCTAGAAGAAAAGGACATGATCATTGGAAACTTGGAAGCAGAGATTGTCACACTAAGAAAGGATATTCAAAAGAAAAATATGCAGAATAGCTCAAAAGTTCTGAATGACATTATCAACAATCAAAAATATCATCTTGACAAGTCCGAACTTGGATACAATCAGACAGAAAAAGGATCAAGCTCCAAAACAACAGAGAAAGAAACATATCCAAAAAGTTATGCAGAAAAAATCAAAGGGGATAGGAAGATATACAAGGAAGATTACAGGGACACTCCTCCACTGAGAAGATTTAGATTTCAGAATCAACAACAGACAAATAGGCCTCAAGAAGAAGAAGGATTCATAAGAGAACCTCTTTTCAGAAGATCTTCAACTCCCAGGTATCAAGCTATATTTTTTGGTTTATGTTATGCATGTAATAATTTTGGACATAAATTTGTGAATTGCAAAGATAACAACAGGTACAATAACAAATTTGAGAGTCATACACAAAGGGGTTATTCAAGAAGACCTAGTTAAACACAGAGAAGAAGTTACAACATGTTTGAATATTTGAACACTGAAGTGGAATGTTACAAATGTAACAATTTTGGACACGTGGCCAAAGATTGCAGAATGACAGTCCTTCCTAAAGAACCTCATCAGAATAACAATAGTCACAGACAGGAACCTCAAAAAATGACATGGATAAGAAAGCAAGATCAATATAGCAATGAAGAATGCACAATCGCTCTACAAGCTAAGCATAAGAAACATGGTTGTTATGCTGATAGTGGATGTTCAAAACACATGATAGGTGATAGAGACAAGTTTCTTACATTACGAAAGGAAAGAGATGGATCAGTCTCCTTTGGAAATGATGATTTAGCCAAAATCATTGGAAAAGGCACAGTGTGAATTGGGAACAAGAATGAAAAGGAAAAAAATGATCTACTAGTAGAAGATATGAAACATAATATTCTAAGTGTGATTCAAATGTGTGAACAAGGTCATAAAGTTACTTTCGATTCACAAAAGTGTGAGATAAGAAAATAAGTTTCAGTGAAATTTGTCGCTATAGCTGCAAGAACTTCAAGCAACATATATGTGTTAAGTGAAATTGGAAATGAAAAGTGTTGTCTAGGAAAGGAAGATGAAAGTTGGCTATGGCACAGAAGAATGGGTCACATACATTTTGATAACATTTTCAAAGTCAACAAAAGAGAAGCAATCAGAGAAATGCCCCAATCACGAAACCAACCAACACTTTATGCAAGCATTGTCAACAAGGAAAGAAAACAAAGACCAGGTTTAAATCAAAGGAATATTCAATGACAAGACCACTGAAAATTGTGCATACTGATCTAGTTGGACCAACTAAAACAAAGGGCTTAAAAGGTGAGAAATACTTCATGTTATTAGATGATGATTATACAAGAATGACTGTAGTTTGCTTTCTCAAGAATAAGTCGGAAGATTTTGAAAACTTCAAGATCTACAAGGAAATGGTTGAAAATGAGTGGATTCAAAAATCAAATGCTTGATATCTGATAATGGAGGAGAGTTCACCTCAAAGGAATTTATGGACTACTGCAGAAATCATGGAATAAAAAGGAAATTCTCTGTTGCTAGGACACCTCAACAGAATGGAGTTGTTGAAAGAAAGAATAGGACAGTACAGGAAATGGCTCGAACAATATTAATGGATTCAAAATTGACAAATATTTTTTGGACGCAGGCAGTGCATACAATAGTTCACATTCAAAACAAAGTAATGCTCAGAAACAACACTGACAAAAATCCTTACAAACTATGGAAAGGAAGACCAGCAAATGTAAAGCACTTCAGAGTTTTTGGAAGCAAATGCTATATCAAAAGAGAAGATGGCAGAATGGGAAAGTTTGACTCTCATGTGGACAAGGGAGTACTTGTTGGTTACTCAAGTAAAAGGAAAGCATACAAGTGCTACAATCTAAGATTGAAAAAAATTGTGAAAAGCATCAATGTAACAATTGATGAAACAGGCAGACCAGAATCAAAGGAAGAAAATGAATCAATTAAACAACCCTTAGAAGAAGAAGCAGAAGATGAAAAAGAAGTAAAAGAGGAAGATGAAGAGAATCTGACAGAAGAAGAAGAACAAGTTTAGCAAGTGTCTCCAAAGACACCTAGTAAACAAGTACAGAAGAATCATCCTTCAGATCAGATTATCGGAAACAAAGATGCAGGAGTTGAGACTAGAAGAAGAATCCTTTCACCAGAACAAACACACCTAGCACTCTTATCTACAATTGAACCAAACTGTTTTGAAGAATCCAGCAAGGATGAATTTTGGAATAAGGCCATGGATGAAGAATTGGATCAAATAGAGAAAAATGACACTTGGGAACTAGTTCCAAGACCAAAGAATAAAAATGTGATCGACAGAAAATGGGTTTTCAGGAATAAATTAAATGAAGATGGACAATTTACAAGGAACAAATCTAGATTGGTATGTAAAGGATATGCACATATTGAAGGAATCGACTTTGAAGAAACATTTTCCCCAGTTTCCAGAATGGAAGAAATCCATTTGTTTTTAGCTTATGCATGCTTTAAAAATATTAAATTATATCAGATGGATGTAAAATCATCTTTTCTGAATGGGGAACTTGAAGAAGAAGTCTACATTGAACAACCAGAAGGATTTTAGTTGTCAGAGAATGCAGATTATGTATGTAAATTAAATAAGTCCTTGTATGGTCTAAAACAGACTCCTAGATCATGGTACTCTAGACTGGATAAGTATCTGCAACATGCAAGGTTCAAAAAAAAAAGTGTAGACAACAACCTCTACATCAAGGTAAGTCAAGGTAATATTTTATTAGTTGAAGTTTATGTTGATGATATTATTTTTGGTAGTGATGATGATGGGTTAATCCAGAAGTTTGCAAAAGAAATGAAGAATGAATTTGAAATGTCGTTACTTGGATAACTACCCTTCTTTCTAGGACTTTAGATACATCAAAGAAACCAAGGAATCTTTATTTATCAAACCAAGTATATCATAGAAATGATAAAGAGGTTTGGAATGGAAGATTGCAAACTAGTTACCACTCCCATGCAAACCAGTTGCAAGTTGAGAAAAGATGATAACTCGAATTCTACAGATCAAAGGGAATACATGTCAATGATTGGCAACCTACTATATGTGACAACATCCAGACCTGTTGTAATGTAGGCAGTTAGACAGGTGGCACGATTTCAAGCAGCACCAAAGGAATCACATGTATTAGCAGTGAAGAGGATTTTAAGATATCTCAAAGGAACATAAGAGTTTGGATTATGGTATCCAAAAAGAAAGGATCTATCAATTATTACCTACACAGATGAAGATTGGGAAGGTTGTATTGATGACTGACGAAGCACCAGTGGAGTAGCATTCTACTTGGGTGAGTGTTTAGTATCATAGATAAGTAAGAAACAATCATCAGTATCTTTATCTACAGCCGAGGTAGAGTATTGTTGATACTTAGAACACATCACCAAAAGACTTCATCCTCTCTTGAAATCTGGCCTTCTTTACTTCTGATTTCCTCTGAAATTCGACTTGTGTCTAAAATAAATGTATAATGATATTTATTTATACTATTTATGTCACTTCCTTTTAACATTAGGGCCGACCTGACACTTTCTTATTTTGTAATTTTGTTCTTTAATTATCTTCAGAGCCTACATGTACTTCCTTCTTCAATTCACTTTGTCATCTTCAAAAATTCATTTCTCCTCAACCATGAGGATCCACATGACATGCCACATACCACCGGAAACAACATGATATATACTATCCATCCATGGGTGTTTTATCTACATGTGCATTGTCCTTCATGTCCAAATACCTTCATCAATCTTGCGGTCCAAAACCCATGACTAGGGTTGACATCAATGACAACAACCAATCTTCCAACAATCTCCCCCCTTATCATTGATGGAAACACTCATTCTCCCCCTATCATCATGATCCCAATTTCTCTCCCCCTTTGACATCAATGGAAAAGGGTAGCACTTCTCCCCCTGAGTTTAATGGCAAAAGGTAACTCTCTTCTTTGGGGATGCTCCCCCTGAACATGTGGCACTCAATAACACTTCATCCTTATTTTTGGTATTTGGGACATTTTCTTCTATGGAATCCTTTTGTGTGCCTTGTATCTTCTCTCTCTTCTTCATGTCTAGGATGTATATGTTGTTTGGTCTTCTTGTTGCAGTTGCAACCAATCTTCCTGAGTTATTTTCTCTGATTTTACATTTTCGAGAGTCAAACGTAAGAGTGTATCCTTGATCACATATTTTGCTGACACTGAGGATATTATGCTTCAGATCTTCAACCAATAGAACTTTTTCTGCTTTTACATTTTCACTTCCAAGCTTTACAATTCTTTTTCCAAGTATTGTAGTAGATGAGTCATCTCCAAATGTAACATTTCCACCCTTTTTATTCAAGATGACAAATTTGCTTTGATCTCCGGTCATATGAGATGAGCACCCACTGTCTATGAACCATTCATCTTCTTCTTTGCATTCTTTAGCAACTAGTGTTATTTGACAGTTTTCATTTTGTGGAATTTCTTTTCTTTTCCATGTTGTACTTGGTATACAGACATTTGGCATATAATTATCTTCCTTCATCTCTCTACAATATCGTGCTTTATGACCAAGATTATTGCACTTGTAACATACAATATTTTGTTCCATTAATGGGTCAAATGGATTATAATTTATGTTGATAGGTCTATGAACATTTCCATATCTACTATTTTCACCATTGATGTAGCTTGCATAGTTATTCCTTTCATTGATTCTACAATTGATTTCCTTGTGTCCAAAATTTCCACAAGTATAACAATGTCCAAGAAAGAAATTTTGATACCTAGGAGTAAGTGATATTCTTTATGGTGTGGTCCATCTAGGTTCACAATCTATTCTTTTGTAGTTTCCTTCATAATGATTTTTTTCATACGTAATGGGAGAGGATCTTCTTGATGTCTCATTCCTTATGAATTCTAGTCTTCTATCTTGTTGTTCAACTTGTTCTGGAGTGTTGGTTTCATCATTTTCATCTTCCTTCTCTTGTTTTGTTGTCTTCAAACTATCATTGTATCCTAGTCATGTCTTGTCATTTGGAGATATTTGATTGCTAAGGATCTCATCTAATTTTTCAGTGCTTTTTTCGAACTTCTTCAACTTTTTTGTTGTCAATAGTAGCTCCCCTTTTGTGTCATTCAATTCTGCTTTCAATTTCTCATAATATTCTAATTTTTCCTTCAAGCTATTAATGGCCTTTTCAAGCTTGTAATTCTCTTCTTCACAACTACTCAATTCACATTTTAGTATTATGTTTGTGTTTCTAAGCTTGCTATTTTCATTTTCAACATGCTTCAACTTTTCAAGATTCTCATCTTCTTGTTCACTCTCTGCATTGTCTTTGTATCCCCAAAATGAATCAAGGTTGGTTTCTTCGTCTGAATCTTCTTCACAAATGATTTCTTCTTATTTAGAATTCTTGTGATCATCATCCTGGGTTTCTTGGGTTATGAAGGGGACTTATCCTCCATCATTATCTTCTTCATCACTCTCATTTGAGAAGATGTCATCATACTTGGAGTAGAAGCTCTTTTTATTGTTGAGACTTCTCTTTTTATAGTTGCAGTTTTCAACAATATGTCTTATTATACCATAGTTAAAGCATTTGAGAGGAGACTTACCTATGTATCTTCCACTTCCCTTCTGAAACCTTCTTACAAAATTTGTTATTTCTTCATCAAGGTCGTTATTCTTGTCTTTTGTCTTCTTTATGGATTTAAAGACTGCTTCATTGTTTGGTTGGTCACTTTCTGTGCCTGTTCTCATTTCATATGCTATAGGAGACCCATGTAATTCATCCATTGTCATTTTGGTCAAGTCCCTAGTTTCTTCAATGGCGGAGACCTTAGCATCATACTTCAAGAGAAGTGATCTCAACACTTTTTGTACAACCAACTATTCATCGAGCTCTTCACCTAATCCTCTGATAGCATTAACAACTTCATCAACTCTAAGAAGATAGGTTGCAATATCTTCCTTTTCATTCATTTTCAAATTTTCAAATTTTTCTCTATGTCATTGAAGATTGACCTGCTTAAATTTTGGATCACCTTCATAGATACTCTTGAGTTTGTCCCATACCTCTTTAGCAGTGTTGTATCCCATCAATTTGCTAGCAATGGTTGGTGCCAATGCTACTAGAATAACATGTCTGGATTTTGAATTACAACTCATAAGCTTCTTCTCATTTGGATCGGTTGGAGCATTATTTGGGATTACATAGCCATTTACAACTGAGTACCAAATGTCTACTCCCAAAGACGTTAGGTAAGTTTTCACTCTATCACTCCAGTATGCATAATTTCTTCCATCAAATTTTTGAATCCCATTTGAAATGTGCTCATGGTCATCCATATCTGCTCAAGATTTTCCTCCCAGTGGTTAAACTGTTCTGAAGGAAACCTGCTCTGATACTAATTGTTGATACTTAGAACACATCACCAAAAGACTTCATCCTCCCTTGAATTTTGACCTTCTTTACTTCTGATTTCCTCTAAAATTTGACTTGTGTCTAAAATGAATGTATAATGATATTTATTTATACTATTTATGTCACTTCCTTTTAACATTAGGGCCGATCTAACACTTTCTTATTTTGCAATTCTGTTCTTTAATTATCTTCAGGGCCTACATGTACTTCCTTCTTCAATTCACTTTGTCATCTTCAAAAATTCATTTCTCCTCAACCATGAGGATCCACATGATGTGCCACATACCATCGGAAACAACATGATGTATATTATCCATCCATGGGTGTTTTATCTATATGTGCATTTTCCTTCATGTCCAAATACCTTCATCAATATTGCGGTCCAAAACCAATGACTAGGGTTGACATCAATGACAACAACCAATCTTCCAACAAGTATATTGCAGCAACATCATGTTGTACATAGGTTCTTTAGATGAAACAAACTCTAACAGATATACAAGTTGAGTATGATGAGCCCATTCCAATCTATTGTGATAATACAAGCACCATCAATATCTTGAAGAACCTGATGATGCACTCCAAGACGAAGCACATTCCAATCAAGTATCACTTTCTACGGGAGTAGGTTGCAGAAAAGAACATCAGATTTGAGTATGTGGGCACAAAAGAACAAGTGGCAGACATCTTTACAAATCCACTTCCACAAAAATCCTTTGAATATCTTCGCCAGAGACTTGGATTTATTTCTACTCCAAAATGAATGATTTTTGAATGTTTATCTTATATGTCTTAGATGTACACGAGGAAGGACCATAAGAGGACAGTTCAATCAGGGGAAGCAGCCCCGGATGGAAAGATACCTTTTCCATTGATGAAAAAGGGGGAGATATTTATCAGATGCAAAGGACAGAGGCATGGTTCCAGGGGGACATTATTTATCAGATGCAGAGGACAGAGGCATGGTTCGAAGAGGAGCATGAGTGATATGATTTCAATATTACATCAGAGTGTTTCCATCAATGCCAAAGGGGGAGATTGTTGATTAAGGTTGGTTGTCATTGATGTCAACCCTTGAAGAAAGCCACAAAGGTTTGGGTAATGGACASAAGTTTGTTTGATGTAAATATGACTCATTATTGTCTTGTCATGGTTGATAATTAGTACATATGGATGAAATCCAAAGTGGTCCCCTTATGGTGAAAGCCCTCACGGGAAGATGCTTTACAATTGAGTTATCCTAGAAGTATGGTTRGAGAACCCATGCTTAATTGTGGAATAATGAGATGAAGGACATTGAATTTTTTAGTGAAACTATCCTAGATGCATAGTGCTTGTCATGCCATTTCCGGTGGTATGTGGAACGTCACATAACTTCTCACGGTTAGAGATTTATGACCATATGAAGTTGGAGAACCCTCATGAGTCTTATAGAAGCCCCCAAGAGTCAAAGTGTCTTGCAAAATAAATTATTTTAAATGGAGAAGCCCCAAAATAAGGAAAGTGTAAGGCTACATGAAGATATAAGTAAGAGGCAAAGATCACTCATTAAACACACACTTGTACATATTGTATATCAATTTTTCTTGTGTAAAGCTTCTTGTAAATACTTGTGGATACATATGAAGTGGTGAACGTCTGAGGTAGCACGAAGGGTTGACGGAAAAATTCTCAAATTTACAAAAGACTCTGTTTTCTTAAGCGTACGTGGGTTGTTTGTGTATAGGGTGTGTACAGTACATGGGTTGCCTGTGTATAGGGAGCGTATGTACGCAGACTAGCTGTGTGTAGGGTGAGTACTTGTTGGTAAAGCCATGGAAACTTGAGAAGATGAAGATGCATAGGTTCTAGATTCTGAGATCAAGCTCCCAGGAAGATCTAAAGTTCTTAGATACATGAGATCCATCCATTGGTTCAAAAGGTATGTCTTATTTCTATGAATAGTTGGATTTTGATGTATGCTTGAGGAATGGCAATGGAGATTTGAAGATTCTCCCTAGAGAGACTAGTGGCTACATGGGATCTTATGCATAAGTTAGATCTACTGAAATACAATGCTGGTATATTCATCATTGATACTTCTTGTTGAGGAACTCTTGTATTTCTTGTCACATGGCTAAAGGTTTTTAAGGTACATGGTTGAGATATTGTATTTGTTGATGTATTGAGAGGCTGAATATCAGAAAGGGTTTGATGACTAAGATCATGTGAGGGAAAGTATACTTGTTCGTGATTTCACACACCTATATGGACCATGAATAGAGAGAGACATATTTGTATTGAGTAAATGTTATGTATGATAATGCATGCACAGGGTACAGTTACAGTTTGGATATAGTGACATGATATAGATCTATGTGAAAGAAGTTACAGAGGGTCAAAAGTTTTCAAGTCAAAGGAAACCCTAGTTCCAGAAGGCATACACAGGCTGCATAACAGATAGGGAACGTACATACGTGGGTTACATAACAGATAGGGCACATACATACGTGGGTTGCATCACTATAGGTCATGTACATGTTTTATTTTTGTAGATACATGTTCAGTTTAGGTACAGACTTGAAGTTGTACAGATTGGATACAGGTCAGTGGTATAGGTTGATATAGTTGTACATCATTATATCTCACAGTGACAGGTTGGCAGTGG
Organism: Picea mariana; assembly: GCA_032191745.1. NCBI lineage: Eukaryota > Viridiplantae > Streptophyta > Pinopsida > Pinales > Pinaceae > Picea > Picea mariana. The sequence continues at coordinate 45,997 of JASDQU010012961.1, read as the reverse complement.
TTCCATCATTCTACTTATACTTCAGGGCGGTTGGACGGGGCAAGGACAGGTGGTTTTATCCACCTTCCGGTTATAGCCAGAGAACATAGGGGGTTGTAGCCTCCTTCTAGTTGTAGCCAGAGAATTGGGGAGTTGGAGCTTCCCTCAGGTTGTAACCTGAGAAATTAGGAGGTTGGAGTCTCCTTCTAGTTGTAGCTGGAAAACAAAGGAAGTTGGTGCTTCCAATGAATGTAATTCTTCAAGACATATAATAAAAATCATTCTGTGGTTTTCTCCCAATTTGGGTTTCCACGTAAAACACTGGTGTATTGTGTATGTGTGTGATTGTTCATTTCTTATTGCTCATTATTCGATAATAACTCTACATTGATATAACACTTGTATTATTTGGAGAAAAAGGATTATAATTACTCTATTAGTGATTCACCCCCCCTCTCAGTAATCCAACACTCTCCAATACCTCTTTGATATGCTAAAAGACTCTTTATCTTCATTAGTCCATTTACTGTACCCAAGAAATATTGTATTTCTTTCTTGTTCCTAGGAAAAGAATTTTTCCTAATTTCCTCCACCTTTTCTGGATCTATCTTCACCCCTTCTTTGGATACTATATGGCCCAAAATATTTCCTTCCTTCATGGAAGAATAATTATTCCCGGGGTTCAAAGATAAGCCATTTTTTTCACTTCAGAAAATTCTACCCTAAATTGTTCATGTGATCCTCATATGTATTTGAGAATACAATCATGTCATCAAGGTATATAAAAATGAATCTATATTTCTCTCCCATAAATGTTATGTCCATATCTCTTTGAAATGTGGCTCATGTATTTATCAAACCAAAAGGCATATTATCTTACATGAAATTCCCCCATGGTGTTGTGGAGGTTGTCTTCTCCCTATCCTCAAGATGCATTGCCACTTGGTTGTATCTCGAGAAACCATCCATCATGGATATTTTGTTTCCCCCAACTAATTTATGCATTATATGATCCATATTGGAAAAAAGTTAGTTATCCTTTAGTGAACATTTATTCAGGTTCCTAAAATCCACACAGATATTTATTTATCCACTCATTTTCGTCACTGGAACCCAATTTTCTATCCATTCAAGATACCCAAGGGGTATTATAATTTGAGCATCTAGTAATTTCCTTACTTCCTTCGTTAAATTTCCTTAGTTTCTTCCTGAAAGGTTTAGTACCAGGATTGATGGGTATTTTATGTTGTATGATGTTGGCATCGTAAGTATTTAAGTCCTCATACTTCTAGGAAAAAATATCCATGTATTATTTGAACAGTTGCAAGTATTGTATCTTATGCTTAGTGGGAATCTATTTGGACAACAATTTTGCGTATTTGGGCTCCTCTTCTATCCCTATATTACAATCCTCATTGTTGTTTTCCTTGGGAAGGAGTGTTGTCTTAACAGGTACATAATTTCCATCAAACAACTGCTCCAGAGGCACCAACCCTTTTGGAATAAAGTTGTTCTTGAGCTATAAGACTTTATTTCTATCCATGTAATCACTGAATTCAGTGGTAGCTTCAATTTCTCCTACAATCCTTTGCTTAGTCTCTTATTCATCATCTGAATCAATGTGAGTTTTTTCAAACTCATCTATCACCTCGATGGACTTTTTGATTTGTTTTTCATCTTCAAAAACTTGCCAATATTTGATATTGTCAGGGATGGATGGTCTATACCTCATATCATTTTCATATTTCACTTGGGGGATAGTTGGTGGTTTGAAAGCATTAGCTTCTACTTCTAAAGAATCAACCTGCTAGTTGAATTCTCTTAAGATAGTATACATATTGAAAGTTTCACAAAATTATCAATCATATCCCATACCTGGTTCATGTATGAACTCATCCTAGGATGCATTGTTTTATAGAAACCATTGATTATCTACACCACTAGTTCTAAATCTCCAAATGCCACTAGTTTCTAAATTTTCATTTTTCTTGCTGCCTCTAAGCCTAGAATGAAGGATTCATATTAAATTATGTTATTGGTGGCCTCAAGCTCTAGTTAATAGGAAAAATGAATTTTTCTTTTGGTGGAAGAAATGAGCACTACACTAGCCCCAACCCCTTCTTTTGAATATGCCCCATCAAAAAACATTTTACATATACCATCTACCTCTATAACAGAGCTTGCAAGTGGATCTACAAGTACATGGGCTTAATTATATTGTTTATTTACTAAAAGGATTAAATAGTAAGGTATTTATCAACAACATAAATGGGATGGTTTATAGGGTTTTTCTGGTCACTAACCACATAAGAGAACTTTGTCTCTTTGTACAACCTTCTATTTTCACCTCTAAATACTGGTACACTGGCATAAGTCATATCCATTTGCATAGTACCTCCTACTTATGTACCCATGATTGGGAAAATAGAATAACATAATTAGTAGGAACATAAACCACCAATATGTCCATCATAATGCTCTTAACATGCAGTTGATCCAGAGTGACCACCATTCCCTTGATCATCCCATCACACTTCACTTTTATGGCATCAAAAGAATGTAGGTTGTGATATGGCTTGGTTATCTCCAATCCCAATTTTTTCCATGACTACTTTGGTCATGAGGTTATATGATGCTCCAGAATCAAGCATACAATTGTGCAACATTTTGTCATGAATATTCAATGTTACATAGAAAGGTGGAACAAAGCCTTCTTTTTCACCTTTATGAGGACCAAAAAATATTGTGGGGCACTCATCTTGCACATTTAAGGTATCAGGAGCGTTTGTTGGTCCCTTTCCTTGTATGAATTTCTCAATTTGTTTATGATATGAGCGATTCTTAGCCAATTCCACCAATGGTACAAGGACCCAATTTTGTACAATTATTTTTCAATGTTAAAAGGTGGAACTGATTCCTCAAATTCTTTAATTTATTTTTCTTTTTTTGAAGGTTCCAAAATCTCAATGGCCTTAAGAGAGTGTGAGGTTTCTTTGGCTTTATCATTCAGATAACTTGGGCTAATATTATTAGGTTGAGGCCGACTGTCTTGAATAACTACTTTTTTCCTAGGTCTGAGATCATATTTCTTATGCATTTCAACTTGTAATGCATTAGAAAACATTCTATAATGAACATATGATAGAGGTTCTTTGTTTGGTTCATTCTTAGGATTATGCTTCTTAGGATTTAGAGAATATTCATAGTCATTTTGAGTAATATGCATGGCATTATTATCATCTTGAAGCTGGTGTACCTATTCTATGTACTCAACATATTCCCCATCCATGAATTCCTCAACAAGGTTGTTGTCATTGTTGGTCTTTACAGGGAGTTGGATGGGTTGTTCTTCATTTCTTCTTTCCCTCTGCATTAGTTGTGGATTAAAAGGTATCCTGAACTGATTAGGGCTTTTCATACCTCCTTACCGAGGTGCTTGTTTTGCATTTCTATTTTTTATCTCAAAACTTGACATCTTATTCATTAAGTTCCTAATCATTATGGACATTTCTTCCATCCTAGCTTCTTGGGAATCTTTGTTTGGATCAGAGGTATCACAATCTTCTCTAGTATTTTTCTTTACTACTTGATCATTTTTTAGTTTCATTTTACCTAATGGAATCATGTTTCCTTCAATGTCTATTGCATCATTCTGCGTTATAAGCATATTTGGGGATATTATTTCCCTCAACACCATGGAAAAATCAACATAGAATTCCCCAACGTATGTAACTTTGTTGTTGGTTGTGAGGGATTTATGTCTCTAGGGTTTATAGAGATTTTAAAATATTATATTGAAATAAACAACAAGATCATTAGCTCTCTTCTTGAGTGAGCCAAATTTAGTTAGGTAGTATAGATTGTCCCTTTTTTCACCCCATTGTCTCATAAAAGTGGATTCTAGATCCTTCCATCTATCAACTAAAGTAACAGGTAGTTATTTTAACTATTTCCTGATATCTCCCTCTAAAGTTTGGACAAACAGCCTCATGAAGACATTTTCATGCTCCAAAATCGATTTGTTTGTGAAGTATTGAAAGGAAACTATATGTTCCTCAACGGAATGTATTTTTTCTCCATCATTTTTGGGTAGGTGCTTCAAGTAATTCGCGGGGAGATCATGAACACACTAGGGTAAATTCAATGGTCCATATCTAGCAGTGACCCAAGGGTTTAAAGGTGGCGGGGGAGGTTGATTTCCCCCATCTCTTCCTCCACCTAAGCCAGCCATAAGGTTTTGCAAGATGAGGTTATTAGCTTCAAAGGAAAGAGGAGTAACAAGGTTTTTCAAGAAGGTTCGTAGGAAAGAACTTACTTCTTGATAGAATTATAGAGGTGAATTATGCATATCTATCAAAGGTTTTGGCGGGGAATTTGAAGAAAAATGAAAATCTACAAGTCTATCGACTAGATCTATAGATTCAAAACTTCTATGAACATTAGAAGAAGATGTTTCTAAATTAGGGTTACCTAAAGAAGGTGATATATGGTGTTCTCTAATGTTCCTCCAGGTCATGATATTTTCTAGATCTGAGTATAGTGTAACCTAAGTAGGATCATGCTTACTTCTGGTGTATCTTCTGGTAGATGCCATATTTTCCTTCTGTGGAGTTTTCAGGTGAAATTTTAATAGCCAGATATCCAAGGCTTGTTCACCATCAAGGATCAAATATCACAATGTCGTATCCACAAGGAAATATATCTTCAAATTCCATTCCCCAACAATAATGCCATTTCAGTTGTTATCCATTGAGATGTTCCATGATTTTAATAGAATGATGTCGAGGTACCCAGGGGCTAAAAATCAGGATGAATCTTAAATCCATATGTGTAGCAAAGTAAATCCTACAAAATTCATTTAAGTTTTTTCCTCTCTCTTTCTCAAAATTATTGGCCCTTAAATAACCTTAGTTCATATATTAAAAACTCTTTGTAAGACACCCAACCCCCTAAGTAACTTTTTAAGGTATGGGGTATTAAAATATTTATTTTCCTCAACCATCTCAAAGCCTCTTCCCGAGGTCACCATCGTCTTCTGCTCGTCAAGAACTTTCCAATGACTATCAATTTGCTCAAAACTGAGGTTTAGATCGAAAGTATGACCTTTTAAAGTTTTTGGGGCTTCATTGGCCAAAGGTCTCCTTACTTCCACATGGCATCCATGACACTTTTTATTTCATGTGGCCTTAATAAGCTACGATATGTCACCATTCAATATTTATGTGGTTGCTAGCATGGCATTGTCACCTAGCACACCGAGCCCTCGGCGTATCTCTCCCCAAACTAATCTTCACCTGACAACTATGTTTGCCATACCTTTGGTAACTGACATCATGGGGTACCTACCCACCGGGAATATAGGCCCATTGAGGTATTGGGACATCGGCCCCAAGGGAGACAAATATTTACCTCTTAGTGACTCAAATGCCCGGTATGGTGTCCTAGCTGGCACTTAAGACATGCGAAAATTCCACAACCAGCCACCCATCATGATACATGGCCCTATCGTTATTTTCCACTTGGAATGGCACATGGTACTCGTACTGCTTGAAACATGGCACCAATTTTTTTCCATGAATATCCTCCCAAATATGTAAAATCAACATGACACGTGGACCTCCCATGTGGACAAACATGGTTGTACACATCATCGTCATGCCCAAGGTTATCCAAATAGGTTGTTGACATGTGTCCAAGACACATTGGATGGATGATGTCTTCCCAACATCACTCTCTCTATGAATAACTTTACAGATATGAATGGAACCTATCCTTGGGAACCATTCCCTATCGGAATACCAGGCCATCAGGGCATCGACCTCACTGGCACCTCACATTCTTCTGCCAAACCTTAATACCATATATTCCTAGCATCAAACCACCAAGACCCAGGGATACCGGGTCTCTTCCCATAGACTGATCCATACAAAAAAATATCCCAGGGTTCGGTACTCTGGTACCCTGTTATGACCCCCCCTTCTGAGCTTAGGTAATATATTCATGGTCAATATTGATCGAGCTTTCCAAATTGACGACTCAGATTTTAAGGCACCCGTTCAAAGGATTAAGCCCAACTGGGCCCACACTCATCTCGTTGACCAATCATGCATTAACACATTTCATACCCAGACACGTGAGATGCCACATGGACCTATTTAATCATCTTGATGTCACCTTCTCCATGTGCACTAAATTTATAGAACCAGGGTTAGAACCCTATTCACTGGATGCCAAGGTTTCATCCCCTTCCAAACAATGCAACCTATTGGTCTTTCGGGGTTCCATTATTCTGGTACCTTGGTGCCAACTCCCTCCGGAGACTGAATGATAGATCTATGGTGGGGATCTATCAATCCAAGGATCCAATATTTAACATTTAAAGGCGCCAACACAAGGATTTAAGCTCGACATGGCCCACAATTGACCCATGGGTGAATCCTCCTCTTCCATGTAACGTCCTCGACCATGATGTCCACCTACATGGAATTCAAGTCATGCATGATGATTTCATATCCCTTCTCTCATACACATTAATACTAGGGTTGTAACTTAGATGAATGTTGAATTCAGGTTCTTCTCAATCTCTTCTTCCTCGTCCTTCTATTGTCTTTGTTTTCCCCTCTTGGTCATCTCGTCATCAAGAGTACCTATAGAAAGAAATCCTGGGTGATATTTGAATATAAATAAACTTTGTTTTACTAATTTCATCAATGACATAAACAATGAGGCTAACCAAAAGAAGAAACCAAGAATATATTTACGTCTTAAGACCTCTGAACTTATGCAGTTGAAATTACTTATGAAACTCAGAGACATTGTGTGAATTGATAACAGAGCGGGAGGTAATGCTATGTGTGAATTCATGTTGTTTATTGGATCTTAATTCACCTCCCAATGCTTCAATAAATTCATTTAATTCACATTAACTTCAATTTTCAGAGTTATTAAATGGAGAAAAAACAATTTAGTTTTCTGAAAATGCGAGGAAACATCCATAACCGGGCACCGGCTAACCAGAGATCTTTCAAATCTTTAAGATTTTAAAACAAAAATAAGACCCGGTTCAGTTTAACTATGTTAAGGATTTTCATTATTGGACATAATATTTTGATTAACCGCACCACCGAAGTATTAGGAGACCAGAATTATTATTTTGAACATAACGTAGTGTGTGAAGAATCCCAATTCAGTCTAAATAGTTCATTGGCTCACCGTGAGATCGGGAAAATTATTAGACTGAAAAGAAAAACTTGACCTAGTCATCGGCTAATCGGTACACCGAGCCACCGGGGATCGGGGAAACTAATGTAGAGTATTCAAAATAAGACCATTTCGTTCATCGGATCACTGGGCCACCAGGCCATCGAGACACTACGAAACTGGAAATTTATTTTTTTAAATTAATCTTGATTCAAAGGGTTTTATCAGAAGGTTTTAATTGGATCAAGAACATGTCAATCAAGATAAAATAGAAAAATACAACAAATCGTAACAAATCAAAATTTTAAAGGGATGCATTATTTATTTATTCAAGAAATTAAAAATAATGGTTGGTTGTTTTATGGGTCACAACAAATGGCAATACAAAGGACGAAGTGGTTATCTCTTTTGTTGCAAATATAGGGATATTACTCACTTTATGGATTACTCTTGATTATAAGCTTTCACTTACTAGGTGAGAGGCATAATACTTGATATCTAAAAATATAAGTTATTCATTACCAATACTCTTTACTTAACACAACATTTTTAAGAGAGAAACAAAATGGGGTTCATCGTTTAAAAAAAAAGTTTCTAATCAATTATGAAATCAAAACAAAGGCTCAAGTATTTATACAAACCCAATTTTGCATGCATTTTTTCCTCATCTCTCTTGAACCTAGCATTACTTTGCTAGTCGTGAGTGTCCATAGCCCCAAGGAAGATGCCTTGGTATCATACAAGCATTGCCTCGCAAAATGTGAGGATCCATAGCCCCAATGAGTTTAATTGTACTTCCCACACTTTACATTAGTTATTTTCAACTTCCATTTTAAAATTTGACACTCTAATATATATATATATATATATATATATATATATATATATATATATATATATATATATATCGTATGAAATGAGTGTGATGAAAGTGGGGTGATACAAGAGTTATTTTGATTAGCAAAGTTTTGGTAGATAAAAACTAAGCCTTGAGTTTTTTCTTCCATTTCCAATTATCATTATGTCAACTTTATATTATGGAATGAGTGGATCTCTTATAAAAATGTTATATAAGCATTTTCTTACTAATGAATACTATAATTAGATAAGCATTTTCTTTTATTATTATTATTGTTGTTGTTGTTGTTATTATTATCAAGTAAAATCTCTTCTACGAAGTTATTGACTTGTATCCTAGAGTCTGATAGATAACAAATGAAAAAAAAACTTTCAGATTTAAAACGGATACATGCCTCCCAATGTACATCCAAAGTGAAGTGAGAAATAACAACCAAAAACAAAAAATCAAAACTACAAAAATACAAAAAAGAGATTGTACAATATTTACAAGATGTCAAAATAACTTAAGAAAAATATTTTTTGAGAATTTTTCCATTCACGGGGAGATTTTCAACTTCCTTGTTTAATGATTGTAGAATATAGGTTGAAGGGACAATTTTCTTAGCAATCTAAAATGGTCCTAGCCACAAACGTTGAAATTTTGTGTGTTTTCCTTTTTCTTCATGATCTTTATCCCATTTTAAGAGTAGGTCACATATTTTAAAATATTTTTTATCAACTGAATGTTTCTCAAACCAACGTTTAATTACAGTTTAATGTTCATGAAAGTTATTTTTGGTTTTTTCTTGTTCGTCTGCTAACTTCATTATTGCCTCTATTCTCATTTGCATTTTCGGACACGATTCTTCTTGAACAAACTAAGCTAATTTGAGAGAGGGAAGAAAAATATTAGGAGGTAAGCTTGATTCTTTCCCATAGACAAGGAAATATGGTGAATTTCCCAACGATTTCTTTGGTGTAACTCGTTCTTCCCATAAATCATTATGAAGTTGTTTATGCCAATTCCTTTGATGTTCATGAACAATATTTTTAAGGATTCATAATAAATTTTTCTTAGTTAATTATGGTAAACCATTTCCCTGAGGGTAATAATTTACAAAATATTTAACCGTAATCCCTTTTTCTAAAGCATATTCAGTTAATTTAAGATATGAAACATGAGACACATTATCAAAAACCAAAGAATTTAGAATGTCAAACCTAGAAATTATGAATTGATTAAGGAAACATATAACCTGATCTTCATTAACTTTCTTGAGGGGAATGGCCTCCATCCATCGTGTAAAATAATCTATTGCATTCATAATGTATTAGTGAAATTGTGCAGAATTGGGATTTATCTCCCCAATTATATATAGGCCCCATTTTTCAAAGGGACCTTCAACTTCAACAAGTTGCAATAGGAAAATCAATTTTTTTCTCTCCCATAAGTTGTTTGACATAGTATACACTTCTTGGCATATGCATAAGCATCTTTGAACAAGGTCGGCCAAAAATATCCAACTCTAAGAATTTTATGCACAACTTTTTCTTCGCCAAAACGCCTAGCAACTGGCCCATCATGTGGTTGCACCAAGACTTTATCTGCATCATGCTTTTCAAGACATCTTAAAATAACATTTTCATATATTTTTTTTTTAAATTTCAACCTTAATGCTCTTTTCTTATTTGGTTCTAAGGGTTGAGGAGTGGTTCCATTATTTCAATAATATTTGATATCATTGTACCATGAAAAGGTAGGTGCTAGAACATACAAAATTTCATTTCTTACCTCGAACTTGTTTTCCCAACCTTCATTATATTTACCCGAGTATCTTCTGATTCGGCCACTAACTTACACAATCTTTGTTAGTTTGATTTCAAGGTTATAATATTGGAGCGTTGTCATCTAGTTTGCTCGTTTATCCCCTAACTCCTTTTGGATCAACAAATTCCTAATCGAGGGGTGTGGCATGTTAACATTTGTGTATGATTTCAAAAGATAAAGGAGAAAATGCTTAATTTCTTTGAAAACAATATAAGCATATTTATCGATGCTAGGATACCTTAATTCAACACCTTGAAATCCAAAACTCATGAAAGATATTGAGATATTGAAACCTTCTGTGTTTTTTTGAGTCAAAACAACTGCATAAGAGATGTCAAATGCAAAAGTATACAAGATAAATTATTTTTCAAAATTTGTGCTCTTAAGAGTGGGAGATTGAACAATTACTTTCTTAATATTTTTGAAAGATTCTCTTTCTTTTTCTTCCCATTAAATGCAGAACTCATTTTGATCATGTTTTGTAAAGGTTTAACTATTTCAGCAAAACTTGGCATAAATCTTCTCACAAAATTTATTTTTCTTAAGAAAAATTGCATATTTTTCTTATTGTGAGGGAACAAAATTTGTGAAATAGCTCTATTCCTTTCAATATCTATTATAATTCCAAGTTTTGAAATGATAAAACCCAAAATTTTACCTTATGTTACAGCAAAATTTGTCTTCTTTAGGTTTAAAGAATTCACATATCTTCTACACCAATTAAAAATTTGTCTTAAATGACCAACATGCTCAATTCTATTTCGAGAATAGACTACAATATCATCCAAATAAATGACCATTGATTTATTTATTAATCCTCGGCAAGAAATGCCCATGTCTCTTTGGAATGTGGTTCCTGCATTGATTAATCAGGAAGTAATATCCGTGTATGCATAGGTTCCCCATTTAGTTCTAAAGGTAGTTTTGATCTTATCTGGTTGTGAGACCAAAATCTGATTATAACTAGAAAAACCATCTAAAAAGGGAAAACATTTCATATACAACTGCTCTTTGCAAAATTTGCTCCATAGGTGGAACAGGATAATTATCTTTTTTCTGAAGCTTTATTTAAATTTTGGAAGTCAATGCAAATTCTGATGTCCATGTTCTTCTTCCTAACTGTAACTAAATTTGAAACCCGTTGTGAATGCTTAACTAGAAAAATAAATTTATCTTGTAATAATTTGTTTAATTCTTTTTTGATTTGAAGCTCAAGATTAGAGTGATTTTTCCCAAGTTTTTGTTGTACAAGCTTACCCTCATTCCTATTAAGAATGACATTTTGGATGATTTTAGTGTCATAGACCTTAAGATCATCATAAGTCCATGAAAATATATCATTCTATTCCTTGAAGAGTTTAATAAATGCATTACATTTAGAGAAAGAACAATTTGTTTCTAAATTATTTTTTGGGGGGTTTTGATCAGTTCCTAAATTTATTACTTCATATTGCATTGAGGAACTATTGGTTTTACATTTTTTTTATTTTTTTTTTAAATTTATCTTGCAAATCATAAAAAAATTCTAAACTTAACACTGATTTTGGGATCCCATTTTCTATATTTAATGGATTTCCTAGAGAGATCTCATTTATTTTCTCATAGTGTTTGTTTTCGTCTATGAAAAAATCTTTGAAAGTACCTTCTTGTGTGAGAAACTTTAAAATTTGGTCATCATCGTCAAAGACCCTCCAATTTGTGATGTTGTCTAGCATTGAGGACCTGAAAATCAATTCAACCAAAAATTTATTAGCAGAGAAATTTGTTGAAGGAATCAAATGTGAAGCAACATTAGCAAGAAAAATAGCTTTGACACTTAATTCCTAAGGCACGAAGATAATATCAAAAGCCTCAAAATTATCAATCAAATTCAATACCTCACATTGGTAGTTCTTAAGGCTATTAGAAACACAATGTATCATATTCTTCACATGTTTAGTTATGCTTTCATAATCACAAACTACTCTTATTGTTTTTATTTTTATATCTATTGTTTTCTAAAACCTTGAATAATATCCTCGTACTTAGAAACATTATTGGTACAATCAAACTCTAATATACATGCTATCAAAGTTTTATTTCCTGAAGGATCTTTGAGGACACATCTAGCACATGCACTTTCATTTGATTTAAAACCATCAAAATACAAAGTCCAACATTCTTTATTTTTAACGAAATCATTATTCTCTAATTTTTCATAATCAGATTAAGAAACCTGAGTACAATGTAGGATTTTAGAATGCAAACCTAATTCTATAAAGGGTGAGGGTTCTCCAGGAAAATTATCGAAGAATGAATCAATGCAAGAATTTCTCGATATTGAATTTGAAAACATTATCGGTTCATTGGGATCATTTAAATAAATGATAGTATATTTCATATGTTTCTCTTGTTCTACCATTATTTGATTCATTCGACCATTGAATTGTAACCAAAGATGTGACCAATCAGTTGAAAAATAACCATGTAATTTTTTTGACCAGTCTCTACTCAAAATCAAACCTTATGATTTAGCAATATCAACAACTACAATATCAATGATTTGATGAACTTTAGGATTCATAGATAACCTGATAAAGACATTTTTTAATCCTCCTATGACTTTAACATTTGACCTATCCAATTGTACAATTTGTATAGAAGACTTCTTGGGTTCTATGTTGAGCTTTTTGCACACCAAGTAGGGAATGACATCAGATGAGGCCCCTAAATCTACTAGACAATTGTGTACATTTATATTGAAAATTTCAAAGGTCAAAATAAATGGAAGTGTATGTGAACCAGATCTATCTTCAATTGAAGCAACATTTACATTAGATGAAATATTTTGAGTTGTTTTCTCCTTTTTAAAATTTGATTGAAAAGAATGAATTAACGTATTTTTTTGTTCTGTTAATTTGGTTAACTCATAAAAAGAAATATTAGCTCTGGTATTTTTCATATCCTCTACAATATCATAATCTAGAGTATCAAAACCAACAATTTATTTCTTCTAAGAAGAATTCAACTTACTTGAAGAAGTCAATTTCTTGGGAGGAGAAGAAATAGTTATTGTTTCAGAAGTGGAAGGGAGACATTTACTTCTGGTTTGAGCAATATTGATTTCTTCGGATCTCTCTTCTTCATCATCATCATTAATTATCCCATGAGTAAATTCCCATATGGAATTGATTGATGACTCAACGTTTTGATCATCCCTTTTCTCTTCTTTGTTTACTTGTCCTTCATCTTATTTTTACATTGCAACAAAAACTTTAAACATGTTTATAAATGTTCGAAAAAAAAATTCAGAATGATTGGCTTCATGCACACTACAATAATGAGCCTAATAAAAATATTCAATGTGTGTTTCTTCAAAGGAAGTATTTGGGTTATTATGAGGTGGAGGATTTCTCCTAAAAGGAGGTTTCCATTGTCTCCTATATGATGAAATTTATCCCGGATTTTTCTTTATATCTACAATATCATTGGAGAATTTTTTAATAAGTCTCTAAAGACTATCCATGTCAATATCTTCTTTATCTCTTTTATCTTGTGAGGTTTGTACTATATTTTGTTTCCAAATAAGTTGAAAAGTTATTTTTTCTTCAATTGGTTTTTTTCCTGTGATACTCATCATTTTCTTTTCCACATCTAGTGTTTCTTCAAATGTTTATGCTAAATTTGTTTTACCATCTCTTTTAAAAAAAATATCAATGGAAGTTGGTAAGGCTATAGTATAGAATTCAATAATTTATGAAAGTTATATCAATATCTTTTTCTTTCCTTGATTGTCTTCCTCTTTTAGGGATTGTAAATTCGACAAGAGGTTGACCAATTTCTTTACTATGTTCTCTGGTTAAAAACCTAGATATCTGTAGCTCTGGATTGATTACATAGATTTCTTTAGAAATAGCAGAATCTACCATCTCATTATGGGATGATGAAACAATGTTATATTATGATTCTACCTCTTGTTGGTTTTCGATAATTTCAAGTTAATTGGACACCAAAATTTCTTTAATAAAGGAAATCCCACAAGTAGAGTTAAGGATCCTCTTCGGGTGATTTGGTACAAAATGATTGTGGTTAATTGGAATTGCGAGATGATATACCATTCATTCATGTCATGATTTGTCCCTCCTTCTAGAACCAATTTCGATAGCTAGAAAAACTCCCTCCTACAAAAAGGAATAGTTACCCGATCACAAGCCCCATTTAGACTTTTTTTTCCTTTGGGATGGTAGTTTCCAACTGATATGTGGGCTTGGCTTGCCACTCAAGACATTTTCTCTTTGGAAAATAGACTTTATTTTTTAAACTTTGATCTAACTTAAACTATGTTTAAAGAAAAGAAAACTAATCTACTAATCCTATCTTGATTGAGAGCTAATACTTTTTAAAAGTGTAGATAAGAATGATAGATTCTTAATACTTAGAAAGAAATCATTATCTCAAGAACCTTTAAGCATTATAACAATTGTTACTAAATTAGATAACAACAATTATATCTACCATTTGTTATAGTTCAAGAAGAGTTTAAATTCCTCTTGAAACACAGTAATGAGAAACAACAAGCTCACAAACTAACTTCAAAATAATGATTATTCATCTAAATCATGTAAGAAATAATATAAATATATAGATGGCTCTCTTCATGACTAACAACCTAATAATAAAACAAGAATATCAAACAAAAGAAGATATTGATGATTGATAAGATCTTAGAAGAAATTCTCAAAGAAGATCAACTATAATAACACATACACAAATTTATCATTAATCATAAAAATAATCTTAATGACAATGAATGTATCTCCTATTTGATATACAATCGATTGACAATTTCACATAATTATGGAAAGAATTCACATAAAAATTTAAGCAAGGAAATTTGCAAAAATTAACAAAATTGTAATTACCTCAAATTCACATTACTCATAAATGAACTCATCAAAAGACAAGGTATTCAAAATTTACAAAATTTAATTCAAGCTGATAGAAAAAAAAGTCTGAGTCTCTAGTTTCCAACCCCTTCTTCATTTTTCAAATAACAATAAATAAAAAATTAAAGATCCTAATATTGAGGACAGTTTCCTCTTTTGCTTCAACTGACTTGTACATGTGTCAACTTAATTTGCTAATTGATATCAAAGACATATATCCTCCTCACTAGCTATATTTTCCTTGTTGAATTTTCTCTCTTCTTCTCGAATGTAATATTTCCATTGGGTAAATTTGTCTATCATCAGTGAAATCAAAGGTGGATGAGGAATATCCTCATTCGACTTACACTAATAGATATTTTTGGATATTTATTCATGTTTTGATTTAAACTTTTACAATAAATCATCAATGGACTTAAGGAATTTTGTTGGTCGAGTGATAAACTCCTTAATAGCTTCCATGTTTCATAAATTGAGTTGTGTGATTCCATTTGCTCAAGAAATTTTTTGTTGGTTCACATCTACAAGACAATTTGATAGGGGTATTGAGTGACCAAGAAACTGTACATGAGGCATATCATGATATTCAATTATGTCTAGAGCTAGATCCCAAATATATAAAAAACTCTGGTTGGTTTCCTTGATCAAATCATGTGAAAAGATACAATTAGTATACCACAAATCCAATGAATCTTTTACTTGTATTTTTTCTTCCTCGGTCATCATAAAACAATATTTAGGTATATTGATACCATTTGTTTCCCATGCTTTCAATTTTTCAAAGGATTTCTAAGAAGATTCGTATTTCTCAAATTGTGTTTGAGAGTCTGCAGTGAATTGTGGTAGCTGTTCAAGCTGACTTTTGATTTCATTTAACATGGTATAAAATATATCCTAAACGGAAGATAATTTATCACTCATATCCATTGCTTGTATCTTTAACAATTATGAACTCTTTTTCTTAATATTAACTTCATTTATTTGGGATACTAAAACATTAACTTGATTTTCATGATTCTTGCTCATCTCTTTCTTCACTTCATGAAGGGCGGATAGTTTCTTAACATGTTATAACTTGATGTCATCTGTTTCATTCTTCAGTTTTTCAATGGTATCCAAAGATACCCTATTCTCTTCTGTCAAATTATCAATTTGAGCATGGTTCTCTTTAGCCAAGGTAGTCTCTTGAGAATTCAATAGCTCTTGCAATTCCAACACATGTTGTTGGACAGTTGGTTTGCACAGTTGGTTGTCATTGATGTCAACCCTTGAAGTGTGATCTTGGAGATTGATGTCAACCCTTGAAGAGTGATCTTGGAGATTGATGTCAACCCTTGGAGAGGTCTAGAGATGTTGGACAGTAGATTTACATTTATATGATCTAGATTGATGATGAGTTAGTTGGGTACATTTGATGTAGTCTACATGTAGCCACCGTGGTGTGGTTTTTGTACCTGAAGTTGATTAAGGAATATGGACAAGAAGAATAGTGTAATTGCGGGGAAGACTATCATACTTTGATAGTACATGCCGTGTCATTTTCGGTGAGATGTGGAATGCCATGTGGTCCCTCACGGTTAGGGAGATATGGCCTTATAAATTCGGAAGCCCAAAAGAGTGGTCAAGAAGACCCTAGTTGGTTACAAGTCTTAGTAAAAGGGTAAAGTGGCTGAAAAAAGAATCCCTAAAGTAAGGAGAAAGGTTACTATGAAAAATTATATAAACACCTCAAAGAGTCTCTCATAAGTACACTTACACACTCATTCATTGATTATCTATCTTGTGAACTAGTGAACTTTTGCTAAGGTTGTGACGACATATTCTGAGGTAGCAAAGGAACGTCGAAGGAGAAAGTATCGGGGTTACAACAAACTCTAGGTTTTGAGGTATCCCCGAGTTGTAGGTCAGAAGGGCATGGATGTACGTGGGTTGTAGTGTAGGAAAGTGCAGATATTTATGGGTTGTAGAAGAGCAAGTTGCATGTATGTAAAAGGGATTGTGAAAGGTTGTGAAGGGATGTTGGTACCAGGTTTTTTAGATTGTGGAAGAGTTACAGGTCAGTTTACAATACAGCAAGTAACTACAAGATCAAAGGTAAGTTTTTAAAGGTTATAGTTATGGTGTTATGGTACATGAATGGTGATGATTGCATGTGATATGTTACATCTTGGTGATGTTATGGTACATTGATTAGAAGCATTATTGGCTATATTAGTGTATTGCTTGGTTACATGTTATGGTGTATACTTGAGGCTTATCTTATGGTACATGTCATGATTGAGAGTGATATGGTATATGGTTGAGACACTTGTTATGGTTGATGTGCACGGTTGGAACATAGTATGGTACATGGTATGGTACATGATTGATAGATGATATGGTGTTGATGTACATTGTTGATGTGCATGGTTGATGCACGGTTTGGTACATGTGTTGGTGCATGGTTGATGCATGGTTTGGTACAGGGGTCGGTGCATGGTTGATCCACGGTGTGGTACAGGTTGTGATACATGGTTGATGCTTGGTATGGTATAGGTTGATGGTTCGATACATGCTTTGGTACATGGTTGAGACACATATATTGTGATGGTATATTCGTGATTTTGGTACATTCTTGGTAGAGGCATGTGATGGTGATGTTGGACATCTAGTGATATGTGTCCTTGGTATATGATCCATGTGAGAGGATCTGGTTGAGTATCCGTGATAGTGATAGGTTGGATAGGTTGATCACTGATAGGTTGGATACAATGATAGGTTACAGGTTGATGTGACAAAGGCAATGACAGTGACAATGGCAGTGATAGTGATAGTGCCAGTGACAGTGGCATTGATTGTGGTAGTGAAATTTTGTTCTACACTAATATTTCACAGTGGCAAGACAGTGCAAGGAAAGGGGTTTGTATCCTCCTTCCAGTTGGAGCTAGAGAATTAGGGAATTGGAGCTTCCTTCAGGTTGGGGCCTAATAACTCAGGGGGTCATGGCTTCCTTCTGGTTGGAGCCAGAGAATTCAAGGAATTGTATATTCCTTCAGGTTGGAGCCTATAAATAGGGGGTTGTAGCCTCCTTACAATTGTATCTGGAGAATTTGGAAGTTGGTGCTTCCTATGAATGAATTATTGATATATATATATATATATATATATAAGAATTATGTGGTTTTCTCCCATTTGAGTTTCCACATAAATATTGGTGTATTGTGTTCTTGATGTGATGTTGCTTATGATTACATATGTATGATATATGTGTTTAATGCAATCATAGATGATACCTTTATGATAAATTGTTGAACATTGTTGATAAAGTGAAAGAATATATATATTGTGGTTGAAAGTGGTATAAAGTGCTCATACTCATTCACCCCCCCCCTCCCCCGCCTCTCAGTATTCCAACACATGTTTCTTTTCTTTTCTTATTTGAGCAGTAAGTTTTCTCACTGACCATTTGTTTGCATCAAAAAATTTCCATAAGGCATAAAAACTTCTTCTACAAACCCCTCTTCATTTAGATGTGCAACATTCCAAAGTTGCATTATTTATTGAGTGGTCTCCTCATGGTGTGTTGTCTTTATTTTCTTGGTCTTCCCTTTCTGCATGATTTTCTTTATCATGTCACTGAAGGTTTAGGTATTTAGTGACATAATAGTTTCTTTAATTGGTTGCATACTATCAAAATCAAGAGTTGTAGATATTATTCTATCTTGGATGGAAGTGATGGGGTAGTATCAATAGCAGAGATAGTTGTGAAAACTATTGACTGGGTGTTCTTGGTACCTGGATTAGTACTGCTTTCAATATTTACTTCAATAGTTTTCTCAGGGATCTTTGTTGTATCTTTTCTCTGATCCTCCTTTCCTGTTGCATTATCATGTTGATCTTTCTTTTCCACTTGCATGTCAGTGGTAGAAGTATTTTGATCTTGCTTTGTATCAAATTCAAATTGTGCATCTTCCTCTGCATCAACATTTATTTGGATATTACCCTATTTTTCACCTTTCTCTTTCAAAATGTCCTTCTTTCTAATGAACTTCCAATCAAGAAATTCTTACATTTTAGGACTGTTCCTCAACTCATGAATTCGTTGAGCTACTTCTTGGTAATTCAAAGCCCTCTGAAAAATGATATCAAATGGGTCATCCTCATGATTATATGCTTTGAAATTATTTACCATGCTACAGTGTTTCCTGACAAGACCCATTGGGTCATGTCTTTTGAATTCACTTTGTGTTAACCAAATTCCTTCCATTTATTCTACTTCTTTCAGAGAATTTTTTGCATTCAACAAAGAGTAAATGCCTAGTGGAATTGGGAAAGATAGCCATTTTTTTTCTGACTCTTTGACAGAGAGGCAACAATTCCAACACCAACAATTTGATATGCAATTTCTCTAAGCACCAATCTATCTGGAACATACCTGGGTAAAATATGAGGTGCTCCTTCACATCCATAAATCCTTATGTATGAAAATTATTCATTAATAAACCAATCACTAATTTATTTAATAGCATTGATAGCTTCTTGAGTGAACCTGGGGGTTGGTTGATTTTTCATAATTATTTGTAGAGGAGCCATAAAGTGATTGTAGATTTCATAAAAGAAATTATTACAATTTATTGCTCACAATTTAGAACAATGCATGTGAAAATCCTCTTCGAAAGGGGACCAATTCCAAGCCAATGAATTAAATGGGGTGACTACACAAACAACATATGTTAAATAAACTAACACAAAGAACCCAAGGAAATACCCTGGAGGTGCTTCTTGTTCTTTTTTCACCTCTAGCTTGATATTAGCAAAGAGGATGTGATCCTAGTTGAATATTTCTCCTTTGAGAACCTAGTGGATGAGGGGAACCCATCCCAATTTAAGTGTAAAAGAGTCATTTTCACCATATAGGTGACAGATCGTTATGGCTACTAGCATGGGAGGGTTCTTTAATCTTGGAGCATGCTATATCTTGTCTGAGATAATTTTAAAAGAATTGGAATCAGACCACCATTCCTTGATCAAATCCCTCATTTACATTTCTTCCTTTTCGACCTCCTTATCAATGAAACTCTTAATAAAATTATCATCTAAATAGGTTTTGGGTGACCCTAATTTATACATATTGGAGGTGTCTTCTAGTCTAAATGACTCAACAACTTTCTGAGCATAATTCACAATAGTGAAAGTAGAGATATCCGTATGAGAGATGATCCACCATACTGTTAGGACCACACTATGCACCTTTTTGCCTATACTTTTTTCCATTATTATACCCTTCATCACTTGTATTTAGAATCATAATATCACTTCATCTGATCATTCCAAGGTATACAATGTCCTTTCTCATTACTATATGCTTAATCTGTTTTACATAATATTTTACATCACTTTTGTACTTAACCATTGATTAGAAATGCATAAGTGTCCAAAACTGCAGATTTGCATTCAAGGCCTATTGCTGAAACACAGAACCGATGCTGAAACACGGAGCTGCTACACAGTCCGAGGTCGCAAGATGCTGAAACACGGAGTTATTACACAGTCCAGAGTTGCAGATGCTGAAACATAGAAGAAACTGCCAGAACCGACGATGCTGAAACACAAGGAAGACGCCACAGTCAGCAGTCAACACAGTCAGAGCACAATTCACGTGGCTGAAACAGCCCGCGAATTGCGATGCTGAAACAGCATTAGCAACAATGAGAAGAAGTTGTTACACTAGCCATAACAGCAATACCTCGTTCAGTTCTTGTAATAGCATTCGGTTGCGTGAAACTAGGACATCCTATGCTGATTTAGAAAGAAGATCCGATCTAGGATAGGATTGAGATGCATTGTAATGATTGTATCAAAAGGATTTCCTCTTTAAATCAGAGGAAATCACCATTCAAGATATCCAAGTTTTGATGTACTGAAGCAACTCCAGAGAAGTGAGACGTGTTCTATTCTTTCAATTTGTAATGTGATATTTCGACAGATGAATATAAGACTGCTTTGATTATTCGTCTCTAAGCTTTCCCGTTTCAGGGGAATCTTGTGAGAAGGGAGGGCCCACCTTCATCACAAGATTCACCCATTAGTTAGGAGTGTGTTAGTATAATTTATGTTCATGCTTTGTTTAACTGTTGTTTGCTGAAACACTGTTTTAATGAATTTCACTTTGCTGAAACACTACTGACTCTGTCCTAGTTTATTGAATAGAATTTGTAATTCTTTTATCAGCAATCTTGTGTGATGATTTTATGCTAGCAGAGATTTGATTAAAGGTTCCTGCTCAGACAGAAAGGAATCGGAACATCATACCCTCTGTAGGATTCGATTACTGCTGCAAGTGTGCTAGTCAGAGGTTCGGTTAAAGGATTCCTACTCAGATAGGAAGGAATCACAACACCTTGTCCTTTGTAGATTTCATTTCCTTCAGCAAGTGTGCTAGCCAGAGATTTGGTTAAAGGGTTCCTACTCAGATAGGAAGGAATCACAACACCTTGTCCTCTGTAGATTTCATTTCCTTCAGCAAGTGTGCTAGCCAGAGATTTGGTTAAAGGGTTCCTACTCAGACAGGAAGGAATCACAACACCTGGTCTTCTGTAGATTTCCTTTACCCCTGCAAGTGTGTTAGCCAGGGATAGGGTTAAGGGTTCCCACTCAGAAAGGAAAGAACCAAAACATCCTGTTCTCTGTAGACTTTCATTAATGCTAGCCAGAAACTGGGTTAGTGATCTCTGCTCAGAAAGGAAGGGATCAGACTGCTCTATTCTCTGTAAACCTCAACCTCACAAGTGTGCTAAACAGAAGTAAGGCTCAAAGCTCCTGCTTAGAAAGAAAGGAACTAGGTGGCTTTGTTTTCTGTTAGGTAGAGTTAATTGTTTTCTGCATTGTTGTTTTCATGAAAGAGTGTTAATGCTGAAGTCTCTGTTGAGAGTAAGGGTCCTGTTCTCTGATTGCAGAATAGTTGTTCTTTCCCATTGCAAGTGTTATTTTAATGTAATCCAGGATTCTTAAATTGATCTTTAAAGGTTTGCAATAGGGAAGTTACTTTCCTGTGATTTAATACAGAACTTCAGTTTATTTGAGCAAGTGAGATTAGTATAAGTTTCCTTACTACAACACTAAGCTGCTTTTGGAATTGATCATATATAGTGCGTGGTTATCTTTGAAATAAAAGACTTCCCTGGGTTGATAATTTATGTTTCACTTGGTTGTTTAAAATTAATTAAGAAATTATAGTGACCAACATTTTGGCACCGTTGCCGGGGAAGATAGCTATAGATTTCAAAAGCACTTGTGATTTCTTTTCTTTAGATAAAGAGAATGCATGAAAGACCCCAAAAACCCCAAAGACACTAACCCTACAGGTGGCAAGGGAAAATGAAAAGGAGGAAGAAAGACTTTCATTGATGACATTGCATCCAAGTCTGAATCTGCTACTCAACGACCAAACCTTCAAAAACAGAATTCCCAGCCTTCATTTCGAGCAATTTTCGGAACAGGGAAAGAAGTTTGGAGTCCGGAGACAGTCCAGAAGTCAGTAGGAGATATTGAGGACAAAGCAAGTGCAGCAGGGGAGAAGACAGAAAACATGGATGAATACTTGCATCACGGAGAAGAGGCAGAAGTAGAGGTAAAAGATGAAAATTCTTTTTCTACATTAGGATTCCCTATAGGAGATCTCCCTGGAGGAGCAGCCCCCATGAAAAACATTCCACTCTCAGCATTGCCAAATTTTCATGGGTTATCTTCAGAGGATCCTGATGAATTTCTGTTTGAATTTTATATATTATGTAGAAGTTATGATTACATTTCTAATGCTCAGAAACTAAAGTTATTTCCAGCAACACTAAAAGGGAATGCATTAAGATGGTTTATGAGTCTTGGGAGCCATGTAATCACAACATGGGACCAAATGAAACAAAAATTCTTAAACAAATAACAGGATTACTGCCGAACAAGGGAAAAGAAGGAGGAGCTATTCAAAATGATGCAGAAAGAAGACGAGAACCTGGAGGACTTTGTAGAAAGGATACAATACAATCTACAAAGATCCAGTCATCCCAATGTAAGTAAAGATATCCTCAAAACTATTTTATTAAAAGGGGTAAGGGATGACTCTCTGGATATGCTGAACATGCTTGGGAAAGGGGACATATCCAAGGAATCATATGATGAGATTGTCAATTTATGCAAAAGATGTTCAAG
>JASDQU010012961.1:7653-22761 GCA_032191745.1 Picea mariana | reverse complement strand
TTTGAATATAAATAAACTTTGTTTTACTAATTTCATCAATGATATAAACAACAAGACTAACCAAAAGAAAAAACCAAGAATAGCTATGTGTCTTTAGACCCATAAAATTATGCAGTTGAAATTACTTATCAAACTCATAGATGTTGTGTGAATTGGTAACTGAGCGGAAGGTAATATTATGTGTGAATTCATGTTGATTATTGGATCTTAATTCATCTCCCAAGGCTTCAATAAATTCATATAATTCACATTAATTGAAATCATCAGAGATATTAAATGGAGAAAAGACAATTTGTTTTTTTTGAAAATGCGAGGAAACATCTGTAACCAGGAACCGATCCACTAAAGATATTTCAAATATTTAAGCTTTTAATAGTAATAAGACGTGGACCAGTTTAATTATGTTAAGAATTTTCATTATTAGAAATAATATTTTTATTAACCACACCAATGGAGTACCGGGAGACCAGTATTATTATTTTGAACATAATGTGTTGTGTGAAGAATCTCGGTCTGGTCTAACCAGCTCACCAGAAAATTGGGAAACCAGGGGATTGAGAAAATCATTAGACTGAAAAGAAAAACCTGACCCGACCATCGACTAATCGATGCACAGGGCCACTAGGAATCAATGAAACTAATGTAGAGTATTCAAAATAATACCATCCCACTCACTAGATCACTGATCCACCGGGCCACCGGGACACTACAAAACTAGAAATTTGTTTTTAAAAATTAATCTTAATTCAGAGGGTTTTATCAAAATGATTAAAATGGATCAAGAATAGATCAATCAAGATAAAATGGAAAAACAACAAAAGGCAAAAAATCATAAGAAATCAAAATTTGAAAGGGACCCATTATTTATTATTCAAGAAATTAAAAACAATGGGTAGTTGTTGTGTTGGAGATATTACACACACCTAGTATATTTTTCCTTATTTTCCTATGTTTATTATTCATTATTGAGGGTATCCTATTTTTTAGGAACCTCTCCTACATTTTAGGTTAATATTCTCTTTGGTTGACTAGCAGAGTGGACTTATTTAGGGTAACTTTGGTTTTATCACCAAGTAACCTCAGGATCATCACCATTAATGTGCACTTACCTTTGGATCATCACCAAGAAGGAACATTCCTTTTGCCTTCTTGATATCCTCCTCATTTCAATATGGTATGTCAAGTTAACTGAGGATTGCATGACTAGTTGACTAGGACTAGGTGCCAGTTAACTCCCGTAACTTCCTAAGTGTGTCCAGATCTCTCTAGACCACCACTATGGTGTATTATTTGATCTATAAAGAATATATCATGTGTAGTTTATCATTCATTCATTTGGTTAATACAATTCTATTATTTTCTCTCCGGATTTTCTCTCATCTTCTTACCTTTGCAAGATCGGTTTGTTTCTCTGCTATCTAGATCCCCTGTGCAGGTACTCACCACATTCTACATGGTATAAAATCCCATGGGATACTAGGAAAAAGGTGCACCAACATTTTTATTTGTAGGTAATAAAGATTGAAGAACATAGGAAGAATGGAATCTCCATCGTCTGCAATTCTCACCCCGTATAACTACTTTGAATGGAAGCAAAAGATGAAAATTTTTCTCTTAGGTAGAGGATTGTACAGGTTGACCATGGATATGGAAACAAAACCCACGTTAGCCATTAAAAAATCCAAATATCTCAATATAATGGATAAGGCTTACAGATCCCTGTGCATGCACATGTCCCCTGAATTGGTGTTTCATGTATCAACTTGTAAAAATCCAAATGAGATATGGACCACCATGGAAGTAATATTTGGAAAAAAAATATGAGATGAGAAGCCACATACTTGAGGTTGAATTACTTGCATTGGATCTGAATTTTTTTGAAAAAATCCAAGATTTCTTCACAAAGTACAAGGATTTGTTGCTGCAACTCAAGGCTTGTAGGGTTGACAAATCAAAGGAGGAAAAGTGAATGGTTCTCACCATTTTGTCAAAATGTGGTCATAAATACGTTTTATTTGTTTCCACATTCCATACTCAAATATTCACTACTGGATCATCCTGGACTATGCCCTCCTTGGATACCTTCATTGAGGCCCTAATTCAGGAGAAATATAAACTCATCAAAATGGGTGTAATCAAAAAATCCAAAGTGCATGCACTTGCTGCACATGATATCATCAGTTCTCAAAATCAGAAATCCAAGCAAAAAGGCAAAGGAAATGTGCATGTAGAATCTAATAAGGAAGGGTACTCCAAACCCTTCAATGATTCCTCAATATCCAAAAGTGGAAAAGGGAAGAAAGGGTAGAAGTGTACCTAGTGTAATTGAGGATTCCATCCAGAATATTCATGCATGAAGAAGCAGATAGACCTTATGACTCAAATTCTTAAAAATAACAACCTTTGGGATAAAATTCCTGAGGGTTCCAAGAAGAAACCAAAAGATCATGCTCCCAAAGGCCATCATCATACATTAGTTGTAGTTCACTCTTCTCATCATGGTTGGATCGTGGATTCAAGCGCATCCCACCATATGGATACCACACTGGAGGTCTTATCTTGTTTGACTGCATGAAATGGTCCTCCAATCCTCATGGGGTATGGCTCTCCAGTCGAGGTCTTTGGAAAAGGGAGATTGGAACTAGATCATGGAAGTTTTGAGAACGTCCCACATCTTCCCAAAATGTTCATGAATATTCTCTCGGTCACCTAAAATTCAAGTACATGAAGAAACTTAGCAATAAAGGGATGGTTATCGAATTACCTGATATCCACTTTTCCAAAAGGGTTTGTGAAGGATGTGTCCTTGGAAAGAACCCTCAAGAGAAGTTCAAGAAGGGGAAGGCTCATAGGACCTCCTCTCCATTGCATATGATTCACAGTGATCTCATAGGTCCATTCATGCATCCATCCATTAGCAAGGCAAGGTATGTGATTACATTTTTGGATGATTACTCATGTTATTCTTGGGTATTTTTTCTCAGGTAGAAGCTCGAGGCATTTGAGCATATCAAAGAGTTCAAATCACTTGTTGAGGCTCAATCAGAGAGAAATATCAAATCCCTCCATACAAATAATGGGGGGNACAGTTGCAACACACAATACCATATACTCTGCAACAGAACAGGGTTGCTGAGTGGAAAAACAAATCTCTCAAAGAGATGGCCTCTTGCATGTTTCATGCAAGATCACTTCTTCCCAAGATTTGGGTTGAGGAACTTAACTATGCCAATCACATTCAGGACATATCCCCTCACATATATGTTATGGACAAGACTCCTTTCGAGGCTTGGAGCAGAAAAAAACCAGAAGTCACCCACTTCTGTGTCGTTGGCTCATGTGCGTGGGCCTAGATTCCCTCTAAAAAGAGGAAAGTACTCCATCCACATCGTACTACATGTATATTTTTTGGATACCCATAAGGTGTGAAGGGATACAGACTCTTTGATCCCTCTACAATCCAACTCATCATTGAGTGTAGTGTTCAGTTTGAGGAAATTCTCTCGCATGCTCTGCATGATCCGCATGAAGGTACTTTTGTCCTTCCACCAGTTCAAGATGATGAGTCTACACATTCAGACTCTACTTTAGATCTGAGTTCCGATACAGATTCATAGGATTCAGAACATGCATATGCACATTCAATACATGCAAATGAGGAGCTAGAGCAGAGGCCCAATTGGGCACATACCAATCTTCAGGATGTAGGAGATCTTGTTGGGGATCCAGCCAATCTCAAGAGGACTCATTCTCAGTTCGAGGATCCCCCTCATGTTCTCACAACCATTTAACCCATGTTTCATATGCATTGTTATGTAGCTCAGTATTCAAACCCATATACCTATGCCAAGAATGCAGGAAATCCCTTTTGGGAATCATCCATGCAGGAGGATTACAACTCCCTCTTCGAGAACCAGACTTGGGATATGGTTCCACTTCCTTCGGGAAGGAATCATGTTAGATGAAAATGGGTCTACAGGACCAAGAGTGCAGTGGATGGTCAAGTTAGAATATACAAGGAAAGACTAATTTCCAAAGGCTTTCAGTAGATTCGTGGCATATACTACAATGAGACATTCACTCCAATAGCGAAGATGGACTCCATTTGTTTGGCCCTTGCTATTGCAGCAGCCAGAGGATGGTTAGTCCATCAGATGGATGTGAAGAAAACATTTCTTCACAAAGATATCTCGAAGTATATTTACATGGAGAAGACACTTGGATTCATATATTATTCATCTTTGGTTTCTAGGCTCAATAAGTCTATGTATGACCTCAAGCATGCGTCGAGAGTATGGTATGCCAAGATGGACTCCTACCTGTTGTCCCAAGAAAAGTTGAGATGCAAATATGATTCAAATGTCTACATGCTCAAGACTATTGATTCACTTTTGATTCTTGTTCTTTATGTGAATGATATTTTGATAACTGGATACCTGACTTCATCGATTGTTGTGGTGAAGGGGATTCTACATGACAGGTTTTTGATGACGTAAAATGGGTCCACTCCATTAATTCCTTGGTCTCAAGATTAGTTAGGATGATTTAGGAATCAAGCTATCTCAAGTCAAGTATTCTCTGGATCTCATGGATATATTTCACATGATAGACTACAAGTATCCCCCTACACCCTTCCTATCTGGGGTAAGACTTGAGGATGGCGGGGACACTCCAGTGGTTCACAGCACTTTGTACAGACAACTCTTGGGGAGTTTTTTGTATATATCCCACACCCAAATAGAGATATAATATGCAGTGGGAGAAGTATCCAAGTAAATTAAGAATCCACATGAGTTACACTAGAAGGATGGAAAGTGTATACTTCAGTTCGTTCAAGGCACCATCATTTATGGGATTCATTATGCATCAAGATCTGCATTGGATCTCATAGGCTTCACATATTATGACTAGGTAGGAAACAACACTAATCGCAAGTCCACATCTGGATACACTCTCAGTTTGGTTTTAGGGCCTATATGTTGGTAGAGAAAGAAGCAATATGTTATTTCTCTATCTTCAATTGAGGCCGAGTATAGAGGAGCAGTTAACATCACCATCTAGGCATTATGGCTATAGAAATTCCTTACCAATTTGGGAATCCATTTCAAAAAACCGGTTGTCGTTTGGTGTGACAACCAAAGTACTCTCAAGTTTTTCAGAGACCTAGTGCAACAGCAGTGTACAAAGTATATCGAGATCCATCTGCACTGCATTAGATATCTAGTCCATGAGAGGATCGTCGACCTGCAGATTTGTCCTTTCTCTAAACAGACTGCTAACATATTCACCAAGACTTTCACTCTCTTCATGATCGTCTTGGAGTGAAGGACACAGTTGCTTAGAAACTATCTTTTCTTCTTTTGAAGCATTGTACCTTGAGGAGGTGGGGGGGGGTGGTAGGTTCCCATGAGGTTTTCCCTCTTTCCTCACTTTATTTCATTGTTCATTAGTTGCATTGTTTTGGGTACATAACATGGATTTTGTTTTCGAGACTCATTCTTCATTACCCCATAGTAGTTTTCAAGGGGGATTTGGAGATATTACACACACCTAGGATATTTTTCCTTATTTTCCTATGTTTATTAGTCATTATTGAGGGTCTCCTATTTTTTAGGAACCTCTCCTACATTCTAGGGGAATATTCTCTTCAGTTGACTAGTGGAGTGGAGTCATTCAAGATAACTTTGGTTTTATAACCAAGTAACCTCGATATCATCACCATTAATTTTCACTTACCTTGGGATCATCACTGGGAAGGTGCATTCCTTATGCATGCTTGATATCCTCCTCATTTCACTTCATTCTATTCAGTTAACTAAGGAATGCATGACTAGTTGACTAGGACTAGGTGGCAGTTAACTCTCGTAACTTCTTAAGTGTGTCCATATCTATATAGACCACCACTATGGCGCATTAGTTGAGCTATACAAATTATATCATGTGTATTCTATCATTCCTTCATTTGGTTAATACAATTCTATTCTTTTCTCTCCAATTTTTCTCTCGACTTCTTACCTTTGCAATTTGTGTTAATTCTTCTACTAGCCATATATATTGTGTAGGTACTCACCACATTATACATGTTGTATGGGTCACAATAGGGAGATAGCCAGTTTTACTAAAATTTCTAAATTTGGAAAAATTGTGAACAGGACAAAGTTTCCAATTTTGTATTGTTGTAGAATCTTGCTAGAGAAATAGATTACTAATATGAAAATTGTTGTGTGATCACCATCATGAATACTATCAGTGTCTGATATAAACATTTTATTGTTTCTTGATGGATTTTCTTCTGTAGTTGATAGAAACTATCCTTCTAGTGAAATTGCACTAGTGGAGAAAATGCATAATTGCGGTGAAAATGGATTTTTCAGGAAGTCATAACTTTTAGCTCAGAGATCATATCAAGGCACATGAATAGTCATTACAAAGGTGATTTGGAGGAGAATAATCTTGAAATATTATAACTTGGATAAGTTTGATATCATTCCTCATGAATTGAGAAGAATAGTGACTTAAAGCATTAATTCACAAAATTATTATAATATGCATAATTCTAACAAAAATGGTTTCTTGCACATTTTGAAGAATTAGAGGTATAAGAAGATCAATTCAAGCCCAGTATTGCATATAAAATACATGGGGGATGCACAGAGAGGCTATTTTCATGAAAAAAAAGCCAAAGGATAAAATATCAATTTGGTTAAGGAAGAGACAAAATCTAATGGACATAGGAGTAGAGTGGAGCCAACAGAAATGGTAGAGACTATGAAGAGTTTGAGAATGGAAGTGCAAAGTTATAGAGATGATAATGAGAATATAATGAGAGATTAAGAGGAACAAAATCAAATAAATACTCATCTGATGAAAAGATTAAACAATTGCAGAGTCAAGTGAAGAATGGATCATGCTTAAGACATGATGGCGAAGGTA
The DNA here is from genome assembly GCA_032191745.1 of Picea mariana. Classification (NCBI taxonomy): domain Eukaryota; kingdom Viridiplantae; phylum Streptophyta; class Pinopsida; order Pinales; family Pinaceae; genus Picea; species Picea mariana. Next base: position 15,828 of record JASDQU010012961.1, on the reverse strand, counting down.
GACCTCATGCAAGGGGAAATAACTACAGAGGATCCAAGCACTCAAGATGTGCTAGTAGAGCTCATAGATATCATTAGTCACATACTCAATTAACCAGAAATTTGTATGCATCAAAAGAGTCGAGGAGTAGCCCAGAAGTGTCCCATGTTAAGCATACAAGAAGAAGATACAAGTCAGACAGCTTAAGCCACCAACCTTTTATGGTGAAAGAAAAAGGGGAGATGATTTTGAAGCCCGGTTGCTTGGAATTAGGAAATAACTTCAGTTGCACAATTTCTCATCTAACCTAGAAGCTAGGGTTTCTAAATACTATTTGCATGGAAAATATTCTTTGTGGTGGAATTAGTTGAAGAAATTCGAACATATTGATGAGAATAGGATTTATTGGAAGCAATTCAAGAAATATTTCTAGCAGGAGCATATTTCATAGAACTATTATGACAAGAAGATGCAAAATTTCTTTGAACTCAAGTTGGGAAGCATGACCATGGACGAATATGAAAAGAATTTTTTAGAGTTGTTGAGGTATGTGAGGTTTATTAAAGAGGATAAGGTGAAAATACATAGGTTCCTAAGTGGACTACCATCCTTTTACAAAATAAAATTCAATTTGATTAACCTAGAACTTTGTCAAAGACCATTAGAAAAGAAAAGTACATGTATTATCAACGAAAATGAAGAGAAACTTTTCATAAATCTTGGAAGGATAATAAGAAGAAGAAATTAGATCAAAGAAGGAAGGGATTGAAATCTCCTCTCAACAGAAACAGTCCTAACAAATATCATAAAAAACATCCTGCTAAGAATGAATTGAAGATGGAAGACTCTTTGGGAAAAAGGAGAAGGCTACCAATCAAATGTTGAGGATGTAAATAATATCATATGTACAAATATTTCCCCTCACAGAAAAGACAAAATGAGGACCTTGCACAACATTCAAGAGGTTACTATAGTGGAAGACATGAGAATAAATATTCCAATATTGTATGCATCACTAGAAAATCAATAAGAAAAACATCAATCCCATGTGATTGAGGTGGAAGGTCGGATTATAAATCAACGTATTTCTATTTTAATTGATTCAGGGGCAAGCCATAGTTACATTGATCCAAAAGTAGTGGACAATTTAAATTTGATGAAAAGTAAGCTTGAAATATCATGGTTGGTTCAACTAGCCACTAGAACCAAAAGAAGGATCAATGAGACTGTCAGGGCTTGTCCAATAAACCTTAATGGAGTGAATACCATTGCTGAATTGAATATCATACCATTAGGATCTTATGAAGTCCTAATTGGAATGGATTTATTAGACAAGAATCATGTTTTCCTAGATTGTCATAACAAGACATTTACATGTCTTGATGAAGAAGGAAAACAAAGCATTGTGAAAGGAATTCCAAGACCCATTTCTATAAGGAACATTTCATCTTTACAGATGAAGAGATGTTTTGGGAAATGATATCAATTGTACGTAGCTCATGTGGAGGACCCAACCAAAACCAAAGTTACAAGTCTTGAATATTTTTTAGTATTGCAAGAGTTTGAGGATATATTCAAATAAATACCAGGATTTCCACCAAATAGGGATATAGATTTCTCTATTGATTTAGTACCAGGAGTTTCCCAAGTATCAAGGACTCCTTACAAAATGAGTATAGAAAAGTTAAAAGAATAAAAAATGTAGCTAGAATAATTGTTGAAGAAAGAGTACAAACACCCAAGTGTTTCACCTTGGGGAGTACCGGTAATCTTTGTGAAAAAGAAGGATGGAACATTGGGGATGTGTATTGAATTTAGATAGTTGAATAAATCCCTTGTGAAGAAAAAATTTCCTCTACCCAAAATCGATGACCTCTTTGATCAGCTAAGAGGAGAAAAGATATTTTCAAAGATATACTTGAGATCAAGATATCATCAGGTGAGAGTTAAGGAAGAAGACATCAGTAAGATAGATTTTAGAACTAGGTATGGGAATTATGAATTTGCATTGGTGCCATTTGGGTTGACCAATGAACCAGTTGTATTTATGTGCTTAATGAATGGAATATTCAAAAACTATCTAGATAAGTTTTTCATTGTGTTCTTGGATGACATATTTATTTATTCCAAGTCAGAAGAAGAACATGAACATCACTTGAGAATGGTGTTGCAAGTGCTAAGGGAGAATGAGTTGTATTCCAAGCTAAGAAAGTGTTATTTTTATCAAGAGAAGATCCATTCTTTGAGGCACATAATTTTAGAAGAAGGTATAGCAGTAGATATAGAGAAGTTTAAATCTGTTAGAGGATGCCCTTGCTCGCTTTCTTACTGATAAAATTCAATCCTTTATTGGTAAAACCTCTTCCTTTATTAAATATTCCTCCAGATTTATCCAAAATACTCAGAATCTTCACCTTGATGATCATGACATCATGGTTAACTTTTATGTTGTCTCTTTATTTACCAAAATTATGGTTTCATAAGCCTTAATATTGATCTTCAAAATAGTTGACTCTGAAACTCTTAGCCTCATAAAAATATGTCTTATTTCCACTTCCGTTACCTTCAAATGATTTTTCTATGAACAAACCAAAGGTACAGCCATGGGATCTTCCTTATCCCAAGTAGTCACTAATATTTTCATGGAACATTTCGAGACTTTAGCCTTACATATCTTTCATCTCAAACCTAAGAGTTGATTTAGATTTGTAGACGACACCTTTACTATTTGGCCCCATGGCCATTTTGCTTTGATCTATATATTTAACCATCTAAAGAGCATTCCCCGCCACATACAATTTACTATGGAAACACAACAAGATAACACTCTTCCCTTTTTTGATATTCTTATCTCCCATATTTTATATGGATTCCTTACCCACCAATTTTATAGGAAAAAGAATCATATTGACAGATACCTTCATGCCCATTCCCACCATCATCCTTCTCAAAAAAATTTAAAAACTCTAATCACTCAAGCCATTTTCATCTCTACCCAAAAATTCCTTGAGAAAGAAAAATACCAGTTAACCAAGAACCTTATGCCCATTGGTTACTCTATCTCATGAATCAACAAATCCTTCTGCATAGCCCACAATCCCAAACTGGAAAACTGCTCCTCCTCTTCCCTGACCCTTTCTCTCATCTCTCTACCCTACATCCAAGGAACCACCAACCATATTTCAAAATTTATGGCTAAAAATAATATCAAACCACGTCCAAACCCAACAAAACCCTCAAAATGTTATTTAGAATCGCCAAGGATAAATTGGACCCAATGCTTGGCCCAAGAGTTTACCAAATTCATTACTCCTATGGAAAATAATACAAAGGTAAAATTGGTAGATACTTTAAAGCTCGTATTAAAGAGAATACAGCTAACACTACCAATAATCGTTTCTCTAAGTTAGCTATTGTTGAGCACTCCTCAAAATCAAAACACTTAATTAAATTTGAGCATCAACCTCGTATTGGATTTCACACCTCATTCAGGAAGCTCTTGAAATTGAAAAAAAATACTAATAATTTTAATCGTAAAGATGGCTACAAACTTAGCTAGTCTTGAAAACCCGCCATTCATCTCCTCAATCATTAATCCTTTTTAGTTTAGATTTTAAACGACGGTTTTTCTCTCTTTCCTGACCCTTATGGGATATGTTTCCCTTCACCTTCTCTCTTTGAACCTCCATGTTCCTTTCTCTCTTCTTGTTATTTTTATTGGGATCCTATTAATTCTTACTTCTAACTTTATTTCTCTTAATCTTTTACAATTTGTTCTTCTAATCTCAAAATTTCCCACCTATGATCCTCTAATATTTTTATATTATTATCATTATTAGTTCAAAAATTCCTACTCAAGATATTTTTTTATTATTATTACTATTTTATCAAAGCTAAATCCCTTTTTATAATATAGAGTTTTATCTCAATAGTTAATTCATTATATTTTGTATCCTTAAATATTAATAGCTACTTGAATATTGAACCTTGAATCTTAATAGCTATTTCATTACTTTATTATTTATCCTACTTGTTTTCCTCTCTATCCCTTAATGGTCCTTTATTAATCTTCCTATTTAAAACTGACCTCATCTCTCTTTTCTAACATATCAAGCTTCATTTGTCCCTGATTATGGGTGGAGTGTCCACTCGAAACATTGGACATTTCAAAACTTCTTACATAGTTTTATCTAGAAAATTCTAGCATTATGAATAACTTTGGAAACCTACATACCCACAAAATTTTATATGTTGTTGTTACAGACCAGCATTACCTATAGGTAAAAGAAGGCTTACAGCAGGAAGATGTACAACATAAATCTAAAGAGTATAAGATGAAGGAATATGGAGTAGTTATGCATAAAAATAGAATTTGTGTTCCTAATTTCGGAGAGCTAAGGAATTTGGTGTTAAAATAAATGCATAATGTTCCATATGCAGGACATGATCCTAGTTACCATAAAAAAAATTGTGACAATAAGAAGCCAATAATTTTGGCCAGGAATAAAGAATGATATTGTTGATTACTTTTCCAGATTCATGGAATTTCAAAGACTGAAGGCTGAGCATAGACACCCAACAAGTTTGTTATAGTCATTACCAATTCCAAAGTGGAAATGGGAAGTAGTAACCATTGATTTTATCACTAAATTTCCCAGGAAAACAAGGAAACAAATAATGGTAGTGGTGGATAAATTGACAAAGGATCCTCATTTTATTCCAGTGAAGATGACACATAAGGAAGTTAATATTGCAAAAAGTTACATGAAAAAAATTACTAAGTTGCATGGAATACCTAAGGCAATTGTTTCAAACGGAGATACAAATCTTACTTCAATTTTTTGGAGGGGGTTGTTTAAAGGATTGATACAAATCTGAATTTTAGTACAACATATGTAATGTACTCAGCCACCCACAGGCCGGACTATGCCACTTCAAGCCTTCTTTGGACTTCTTTGGACTTATGATCCAAATTTTAATTAATAAAGATGCATGAAGTATTCACATGCATAGATCAAGATTCATGCTAAAACATAAAAGAAATGAACCATATGTTGTACATAAAAATAACCAGCAATCATGCATACTATGGATACAAAATTCATAGATAAATAAATACACAACGGAATAAATACACAAGTAAATAAAACCATAACATAGATCACTTATCGTTAATGAAACAAATCACTAACTAGTTGCAGACCAAGAATGTTCCACCCAACCATAGACACTGTTGTTCCAAGTCTCGGCAGCAATGTCACTCCTGAGCCAAGGATATGAATCCACAAGGATGGTTCCAGAGTGTCACACGGCTTCCCAAACCAGTCAACACTCAATCTCTCATAGGATTTTCAGCACCCACAACAATCCAAAGTACACCAACTCTCTTCTACCCAGCCTACACAACCCAAGATAATGGACCCCATTCTCTGCCACAGAATCCCTCATGTTATCCATCTTCTTCCAGGACTCCAGTGTAGTTGGTCCAGAATCTCCATGCTGGGACTCTCAGGACTTGCAGTTGTGAGAAATACTTAACACAATCCAAAGCATATCAGACATGCAGGCCTTGAATCATGGCTGGAATACATGTTGGTTACTTATGGGCTAACCCAGGTTCTAACTACAATATTACCAACTTCCCTTCTGCCATCGGCCCTTCTGGATATCAGAAGGAAACACAGCACACATAGTGCACTATGCAGTCTCACCTGAGATGGCTTCAATGGGTGATTACGGGACTTAGATGTATGAAACCCTAGGATGGGATGTGTTAATTCTAACTCTTACCAGTGACACAACATATGAACAAAAAACTTCATTAATCATTATATCAGTGATTATTCCATGATAGGTATTCATCAACTGTATCATAAGATTCAGATCTAAACACTAGCTATGACATTCAATCATTTAGTGTTATTCTACGGGTTTTTTCTTAGTGTGCAATAATATAACCTTTATCAATTTACATATTCATAATAAATCTTGTTAGATAAAAAAAAATAGTAAGAAATGAAACTTTTCATACATATGACAAAGATATACCATGGTTCACCCCCTCCTCGGCTACGTCCACAAATATTTTTCGCTTGGGCTCTTTATTCATATTCTTGTAAAATATAGTGTTGCGCACTGTACAATCCTTCCACCATTAAATTCGATATCCACAGATCGCAAAAGTATCTCAACAAGACCTTTTACTCAACTAAAGGATCTACTACAACCTCAACAATACACAAACCAACCAAAAAGACAACCCTTTCATCGTCCTAATACATTCTACTTATACAAAATTGGCATAAATCCCTTACAAAAACCCAACCCTAAGCGGATTAGGTTTGTGCACTTTCTCCTTAACTTAATCTCGGCTAGTCCTCGATCCAACCGTTGCTCCAAGTCGGCGCTTTTCTACTTTCCAACTGCTCTGCAACAATTTGTCCACTTTGTAACTTCTTTTCTCGGTGTTGGTTTTCCTCTATTTCCAGTGCTGGTTTTCCTCTGTTTTCAATGTTGTTTTTCCTCTATTTCTAGCGTGCTCCCATATTTTCCAGCGTTGTCTTGAAATATTCAAAATTTCCTTTGTTTTCTCCCAAAATTGGCATTTGCCAATAGGCCCCCAACACTGACATCGTGACTCGTCCCGAGTCACTCACAGAATCCTGCATATTTTACTACTTGTGCCAGTGCTTCATACATCTTTGTTGTTCGATGGCATTTCTCTTGATACTGGTTGCTCTTCTCTGCAATGGCTTCTACCATCTGTGCGGTGACTAGAGGCTTTAGTATATCTCCTCCCTCCAAGCCTATCTATTCCACCCATGATTTTTTTACGTCAACCTCCATGACCAGTTGTTCATCCTTATCTTGTAGAGGCTCCAGCTGAGCTTGTCTTGTGATTTTATGTGCATGTATTGCTTTCTCTTCTACTTGTAGGCTCTTCACCTCTGCAACTGTATTAATATTTTCTGGCAGTGACATCATATTTTGTCGTTGTTTTAACTCTGCCATTATTTCATGTACCTTATCTTCCCTTCCTTGCAGCTCCTGCAATCTTCCATCTTCTTGGAATTGCATCCACACTTGGACATTGTGCTCCAATAGCTCTGTCACACTAGTAMAAATGACCAAATTTGCGACGGTTTTTCGTTGATATTTCCACACATATTCGTTGCAATTTCCACGAAAGTCGAGTTTTTTTTTCATCAGAATAATTTCATCGCTATATCGATGATCCAGGTGTGCGTGGAAACATCGAYGAAATTATATCTCCACGTGTCACCAGAGTCAAGTTCGGTTAACCCTTTGCATCGTCGCAATTTAGACGAAATATCATCGAAASTACAACGAACAACCATGGTAATTACGATGAAATTTCGTCGCAATCGCGACAAAAAGTTTTGACAAGTCAAAAACTTATGACGTAGATGTTGTATGTGCGATGAAAATCCATGGCAATAGTGACAACATGGATTCATCTAAACCAAAGTTACGACGAAGATGTTGTATGTGTAACGAAAAAATGTGGCAACTTGCGATGAAAGTTCGTCGCTATTGCCATGGTGGTCAAAATGCAATTTTTTTTTCCGAAGAACTAGTGTCGATATTGCAATGATGTCATTAAGTTTTAAAAAAAAAATTACACAAGATATGGTATTACCATATTACATTGTAATATGGTATACCATATTACAATGTAATATGGCATTACCATATTACAGTGTAATATGGGTTAATATGGGTTGGCTTGCAATTAATTGTGGGTTAATATGGCATTACCATATTACAATGTAATATGGTAATGCCATATTACACTATAATATGGTATACCATTTTACAATGTAATATGGGATTACCATATTACATTGTAATATGGTAATGCCATATTAACCCACAATTAATTGCAAGCCAACATGAAGAAATATGAGCTTAGAAAACAATTATTGTTTTGTATGGATTTTGTAGTTAGAAGATGTGAATTTTGTATTGACCTAAGAAATATAAAATTCGTTGTAAATTGATTGATCCAAGATAATTTAATTGAACCAAGGTAATTCATGGGGTTAGCAAATTATTTAGGAATGAAATGTCTCTTCAATGCACATTAGAAAAGGCAAGTATAACCTTTCAATTCATTGCAATTGAAAACCAAGTAACTGAAGCTTTGACATGAAAGAATTGTAATGCATCAATATT
>JASDQU010012960.1:109946-124077 GCA_032191745.1 Picea mariana | reverse complement strand
CATGTATGATATGTGGATGAGTGTTTTAATGATCTATGAATAAAATCAAGTGTAAAGATGAGGTGACTGTATGGGATAGTTGAGTCCAAGCTAGAATATGGACTATGTGTTGTTATGAAAATTTTGAATCTTTGTAAAGAGGGTCGAATGAATTGATCTTGATTGGATAAGAATAATATCATAACTAAGTTCCTATGAACTTCATGGGTTTTATGATGACCTAATAACTTAATAATCTAGCGATGACGGTTGGGATTTGAGTGAAGTTATGAGTTGAACCGAAGGATATTAGATTCGGTGACAAGAATAAATTTGGGGGTTCCAGAGTCGCAGAAACGTGAGTGGACAAGTTTTCGTCAACTGGATCGGGCTTTCACTCTTCAAAAAAGATTGAGTGTTAGTTTTCCTTGATGGATGGTTAAATCAAATCGAACTCACGATTATGGAGGATGTTTGGAGGAGTATTCCCAGTGCCCGCTTAAACTATATTGGAGCAAACTTCTAAAAAGTGCATTATTTGTGCCCCGAGGCCCAGTGGTCCAGTGTTCCCAGTGGCTGGTTAATAGTAGTGTTAACCAAAGAGAATTCAAGTTGGTTAAGTGAAGAGGTTTAATAAAGGATAAGAGGGTTGAGGCTGATCCAGTTGGCATAATTTTTGGTATCAGAGTAGGAAGACTCCTATGTGTTAGAGTAAAGGGACAAAGTTCAACAGAGGAACCTTGAAGTAGTAAGGGATCTTGCATATTAGAGGTCAGTCCAGCCAAGGAGTAGAGTTGGATAGAAATGTTTGAAGGATAAGATCTTGGAGCAGATCTTGCAAGTATTGAATTTCATATTTTCCAATAACTCTAGTAAAGAATTTTTTGTGTTTTCAAACAACGAAAGAAAGTGAAATTTTAGCAAGAAACCCTTACAACAGAGAAGCCTTAATAACTTCCAACTAGAATTGGGATTAAGGAGACAGAGGAAGTTCTTAGAAGGAGAATGTGAAGTGTAGAATCCTAGAGCGTAGGATGCTCATGGGGTTCTAGAGGAAAGAACCAAAAGGATGTCGAAAGGCCACGTTCGGGAAAGAAACTTGGTGAGTTGTTCATGTAACTGGGTGAAGCGAACTAGTTACTGCATAGGTTATTTTTCAACTTACAGTGAGAATGGAGAAGCTCACAAAACATATGGAAACTATGGATAGTCATCTCAAAGGTTTAGGAGGAATCCAAAGAAAGATGAGAGAAAGTGCCAGAGAAATTGGAAAAAGCAATATGAGTGATGAGGAACTCAACAAAGGAATAGTTGAGTTGAAGGAACAACCCATTATAATGAAGATGTTTCTACAAGAACATATGGAAAGAGACTAGATATGCAGATGGAATTTGAGGAATAAGGTCAAGTGGCTCGTTGTGCAATTGTTTGCAAGAAAGTTGAGACAAAATCTCAAGCACATGATGAGTGTCTGGATGAAGATGGAAGAGGAACTAAAAGAATAGGAGTGTGGACAGAGATCCATGGAAGAGGATACAGAAATTCACAACTTTGAACCAGAGAAAGGGATAATACTTGGAGAAGAAGATGACAAGGATTAAAGACCCGATGAAAGTCTTATTGAGTGCATGGAAGAATCAGACCATCACAAGGAAGTGGTGATAAAAGCATCAATCAATGGTGCTAAAAGCATCAATCAATACCAAGGAGTCTCATGATTTTCAAACTAAGGTTTTGTAAGCATGTGCTATTGCAGGTATTGAAGAACATAAAAAATAACAGTACTTAGATACAGTGTCCAAAAATTATGATGAGGAATTAAAGTTTATGGAGGAATGGATAGCAAAGCCCAAGATTTGTGAATATTATACAAAGGTTGTAGTGTTGGGGAAGATGAATATATGGCATCAACCATACAGAATTTGTGAGAATATTTGAAGAGACAAATGAACAAAAATAACATGTACCAACAAAAGGTTCAGTTGAACATTGAGATAGAAGACTTATGGATGAAGCAGAAAATCAGTGTGAAACCAAAAGTAATTGGAAACACCTTTGAAAGCAAGCTAAATAGGCAACAACAACATAAAATTTGGGATCCTGGAAAATTGCAAATGACAGTGAAGCAATAGCAACAGGAAAAAAAAAAAAAGTGTGATATCCAGGAGGAATGCAATAGTTTAAATACTCATGGCCAAGAGGCCATGAAACTTTTTTACCCTAGGAGTTTGATGCAGGAGTATCGCACCCTAGTCAAACCATCGTGTAATGTGAACCTCAAGGGGGCGTTAAGTCTTGTGAGAGGACAATATCCTAATAATTATGTAAATAAGGTTGAATTAGTTAAGTGTTCTAATTTGAGTAAATATCTTAGTCGAATCTGGACATAGTTATATTTTCTCCAATTATTGTGTAAGCTTTTGAGGCATGAAACTACCACATAGGAAAGAGTTCTATCTTTTGTAATTAGTTACAATTTTCTAGAAGTTTGTTAGGGTGATTGTTATCTCTATAAGTTTTTATATTCCAATTTATAAGTGTAATCCTGCGGGCATAGACGGAGAAAGACGAGTGGCCAGGGCCAGAGAAGTGCCCAAATGTGTGTAATTAGGCCAGTAGAGAGGTCAAAGCTATTTTTAGGTTTTACATAAGTCATGTAGATTGTTTAATGAATCATTGTGTTTTATTCCTCCTAGCTGAGTATGAATGCCTCTTGATGTTAACTATGTTTTCTCTATTAATGCATCTATGGTATATGGATGAGTGTTTTAATGATTTGTGAATGAAATCAAATGTAAAGATGAGGTGATTGTATGGGATAGTCGAGTCCTAGCTCAAATATAGACTATGTGTGGTTATGAAAAGTGTGAGCCTCTATATAAGAGGTCTAAATGAATTTATCTCGATTGGATAAGAATAAGATTGTGACGAAGTTCCTATGAACTTTGTGGGTTTTATGATGACTAGACAGCTTGATGATCCAGCAATGACGGTCAAAATGTGAGTGAAGGTTATGAGTTGAATTGAAGGATAGTTGATTCAATCATGAGAATAATTTTGGGGGTTCCAGAGTCACAAAAATGTGAGTAGACAAGTTTCTATCAACCGGGTCTTTACAAAATACTAAGTGTTAGTTTTCCCCGGTAGTCGGTTAAACCGAATCAGACTCACAATTACCGAGGATGTTTGGAGGAGTATTCTCGGTGCCCAGTGCCTAGTTAAACCAGACTAGAGTAAACTTCTAAAAGTACATTATTTGTACCTTGGGGTCTGGTGGTCCAGTGTTCCTAGTGGTCGTTCAACAACAGTGTTAACCGAAGAGAATTCAAGTTGGTTAAGTGAAGAGGTTTAATAAAGGATAAGAAGGTTGAGGTTGATCTAGTTGGTATCAAAATGGTCAAAAGATGTCATCCATCATCCTCATTAAAGTTGTTGGAGCATTAGTCAAGACAAAAGGCATGACCAACCACTCAGAAAGGCCTTCTTTGGACTTGAAGGCAGTCCTCCATACATTGGTTTGCTCAATTAGTACCTAGTGGTAGCTTGACTTCAAATCAATATTACTAAAGTACTTAGTAACCTTGAGTTGGTCAAGAAAGTTGTCAATCTATGGAATGGGATACCGATTCCGAACTATGATTTTGTTTAGAGATCTGTAATCAATACAAAGTCATCATGTCCCATCTTTCTTTCGAATCAACACAATTGGACTCCTACAAGGTAAGGAGCTTGGTCAAATGTGCCCCTTTTGGATTAACTATTGAATTTGGCATTTGATTTCTTCATTTTCCATGAAAGAATGCCTATATACTAGGTCATTAGGTAAAGGCACACTAGGTATCAAATCAATTGAATGCTTGACCTGGGAGTGTATAAGTACCTCGGTAGGCAAGGTGAAGATATATTTGTATGGTTCCACTACTTTTCCCACCTACTTTTGCTATGTATCTAGACCTTATGCAATGGTTGTTGATGTCACAGTGATCTTTTTTTCACCTTCAGAGTGAACCATGAAGATAACAAATTTCCTATTTTGGTAGATTAGCTTCCTACATTGCTTGGTTGTGAACAAAGAGACCGCAATAGTTGGAATGGCCTCTAGTATATTGTAGAGTTGTCTTTCCAAAGTAATAATGACACTATGAGGTCTATACTCATATACAACATGACATTTCCACATATATGGATTTCCTAAAAGAATATCAGAAACTTCAATTGGCGCAACATTAGACTACACCTCATCTTTGAAGGGTTTGATGTTGTAGGGAAGGAAACATTGTTGACTAGCATGGATGTCTCATCCCTGACTTATCCAACCAATTTTGTATGGTTACGGGTGTGGTGTTGTTGGAAACTTCAACGTCTTGATGACGTCTGCTAAGGTTAGGTTCTTTTGGCTCCCACTATCAACAATGAAATGTAGTGGAGTTCCCTTCACCCACATCTGTGAGTGGAAAAGACACTCGCCTTACTCCGGCTCCTCTAGTTCATCTGGTTGGACCTTTGGTAGTTATGGTGGCACTCGGTTTTGCACTAATGATKTTTTTCCCCTTTTTTGTTTATAAATCRTAATCAAACCAAGGTCTAACTCCGAGGGTTTCAATTTTTCCACCAATGATTGCTTTGAGCAACATTCATCAATGTTGTACCAAGGGATTTTGTGGAGCTCATACATTTTCCCAATGTCCTTATTCGTCTTCCCATTACCTTTATTTGCTTGTGGCTTGGGTTGGTTATCCTGAGGTTGGTTATCCTTTCTCTGTCCTTTTTTTTTTGTGAGTTGTGGTTTCCATTGGAATGATTTTGTTGTGATATGGTTGTAGACCCAAACTCCTACTTATTCTTCWGCTTAAGTTTTTKCTCAATTTTGACATCATATTGATAAGAAACTCCCAATGACAATATTTCTAAGAATTCAATCTCTGTTTAGATGTACCTATGTAGGCCAYTGTAGTATTTTAGAACCATGTGCCACTCAGAGTCTCTGATACCCAACTCTGTACACAAGTTATGGAAGTTTTTAGTGTAGTCTGGCACCATTTGTTCCCTCTCCTCGTGCAAATTTGTCCATCTCATGTATCGATTTCCAATGAAGTAGTATTGCTCCTTGTGGGGATAAATATATGCCCTATTAATTCCCAACATTAAATTTTCAACTAGGAAGTCGTAGAATTAGAGGTGTAGGCATAAGAAATGCAGGATTATAGGATAACTATTCTAAGGCCAATGAGAATCTAAACAAAATAAGCAAATTAAAGCAAAACAAACTACAGGAAATATACTAAGGATTCATCATTGGGACCTAGGAACAACTTAGTACTATAAAGGATTAGATCATGATCTTTCATGCACTCAGGTGATGTTCGTGTGATTAATCATGAGTAGCTGACTTAAGTTTCATGTCCTTCAATGGATTCCAGTGGTGGTTAACAAGATAATCAAATGGCCAAAACTTAACACTGAGGAAATCATCACTGTGTTGCGGAAGAACTAATGCAATAAGGGCTCTGAGTTGCAATCTTTCACGCACGGTTTTTCATTCACCTTTGTGAGAATATCTTATTAGTGTCTTTTAACCTTCAATGATTATTTCCTGTAGTGGATCCACACACATGCTGCAAGAAAAAAAAGTTAAGGAAATGCAATAAAAGAAACAAGCAAATAGGATAACATACTTGCAAATGAAATGAAATGTGAATGTAAGAAATGAACCTAACTAAGAAAGCGAGAAAAAAATTGGCAAAATACACAAAGCAAACCACTCATTATATACACAATGATTTAATTATTCATATGAATTCAACACTATGTTTTCACTATATAAATTTGAATTGCACATAGGTACTGGAACAGAAACAGTAGCAGGTACCGAAATAGGAATAGAAACAGGTACCCGTTGTAGTGCAGAAATATAACAAAACAAAGTGCAGAAAGATAACAAAGTGCAGGAAACATAAAGATGGGTACATGAAATAGAGTTGTAAAAACTAAGCTACATGAGCTACTCAAGGGTAATTCTTCGAACGGATACAACAATGATACACAAATAACAACAAACATAAAAAAATGAATGTGATGGAAAACATATACAAAGTAATGGATGTCTAAACTATGATGAACAACACGGATAGGAAGAAGAATTAATGGAAGATGTCCTTTGTAATTCTTATAATCAGATAATAACAATGTCTCATAAACAAAGAACAACAAAGTGTAATGAAAATGGAGTGCATTTGGATGGGTGTAGTTGGGGTTATGATAGTGATTTCGTGAAAATGTGTTCTTAACCAGACCAAAGCATTCACACAGTAATTTATGAAGTTGTTTTGAGATCCTTGTATTTGCAATTTAGAGAACAATCTGAACATGCAAACCTTGTGAATGTAGTGTGTTATGAACGAGACGAATTGTTGGTTTTTAGCAATGATGAAAGAGATAAAAAAATGAAGGTGCAAAGGATAATTTGAATTGCATACAAATGAAGAATTTCTCTTGAGTATTTAATAAAAAACTAAATCAAATGCAAGTGTGAATTAAACCACACACAAGAAAACTAAAAATGCAATTATATTCTATTATACTAAGAAAATTAAAACATGGAAACCCTTAACCATACTGAGGGGCCCTTATCAGATGTTCAGTGATGCCTAAGAATGACCAGATCAATCCAAAGATATGCACGATGGATCATCAACAATCATCTTTTCATTTAATCATGTGACTCTATTTTTACGTGGCTATCAACTCCTTAAAGCTTTCTCACAAGAATAAACCTCTCATTTACAAAAACTTCATGAAAATAATGGATACCCTTCTCAACCCTATAAGTCTCTTATTTATACATGAAATCCATGGAGGAATGGATAAAACCAAACCCCCAAACTCAGAAAAATGAATTTGATAATTTAGGCAAAAATCACAAAATATGAGTTTTACAGTGATTTGGGCAAATTCGAGTTAGAGATCCACCCATATATTCCAAACTGATTTGAATTTTGAAAATGTGCCCGCTAATACTCAATTTTACACCTTCTTGACAAAACCCATATCTTAGAATTTTGAGATCTGCTTTCATCTACACGAAAATCAAGGCACAAATTGGTACCGAAATTCTGTAGGATGTTGGTACCGAAATTATGTAGGATGTTGGTACATGAATTATGTAGAACCTTCTTAGTACCAGATTGAGTACCATACTATTTACTATAACATGTTTCTTAGATACAAACACATTAGTAAATCATTATTGATAAAACCATGCTAAGAACATATTTAATCATTAAAAATACAAGAAATCATTAATAATTAACCACAAGGTAAAATGAATACATTTTACTGAAAATTGGCAATACAATGGTTATGAAATATGTGGTAAGTACATAACATGGCTTGTGAATGATGGTTTTATATGGCATAAAATATTACATATTTGGAGCTCAATACTCCTTGTGGGCATTAACAAAATATAACCAAGTGGGTTCAAACCCAAACATTGTGGACTCCTTTGGAACATGTTGCTCACAGTAAGTCTCCCACCAATATTTGACATGGGAAACAACCTTAAGGAGTGCAAAGATGATATTTTCCTTAGTGGAAAAATTCTAGACAACGAAATAACACTCTAGCAAACTTAACCATTTCTCCAAGGCATCAAAATCTATTTAACCTTCAAATAAAGGGATATCAAAGTTAACTTGTACCTTGAAGGGTATTTTACCTCTAAAGTCACTATATTTGGAAGGTCCCTATGTCACTATTGATATCCATCGAATGATTTGGGAAAAAATATCCATCATCTCATTCCTCTTTCGTGTAATGGCTTCCTCGAGAAACATCTTGATAGGATCTCTTGCTCTGATGTCTCTCATTTCTTCCACCATGGGAGGTTGCTTGGGCCATAGAGATTGGTATTTCCTAAGCTCAACTAATTTGAGACCCAACTCCTTATACCTTGACCTCATCTAGGACATGCATATAGAAACAACAAAGAGAAGATTTCTCTAATACCACTTATCCAGATTTATTAAAGAACAAAATGAAAGAAGAAATATAAAAAAGAACACTCGCACAAATATATCACATAGAATGCAGTAAAACATCTAAACTCAAATTCAATTAATGAATGAAAACTATAAAAGACTGTAAAATACAGAGTTACATAACTAGCTAGAATGGTGGCAGCTTATCTCTTAGAAGAGATGTGTCAGCTACACTCATTCATAAGTTTTTTACTACAAAGAGGCCAAGGATCCTTTTTATGAAAATTCCTAAGATGCAAAAACCCTAAACATCAAAACCCTAACACTAGGACATGAAGTGACAAAAGGGTTACAAGTGCCTAGGTGGTTAGTTGATATGTCAACTTCCTAAGGCTAGAAATTTTACATACAATGTTTGTTTATGGCATATGATAGCCTGTTAGAAATATATAACTGCAAAATTCATCTAACAATAGGCCCATGATTTCCTTGGAAAGTGTGGGCTATGGAGGAATATGGCAAAAAAAAACACTATTTAGGGCCTCAAAATAGCCTGAGAAATTTAGGACTCGGAAAACCATGGAAAACTACCAAGCGGGAGAACTATTGTGAGTAAGTGGAAGAGGTAGGTGGCCACCGATATCCAATAGGAACAGAGGGGTAAAGAGCATAAATCACTCAAAATTTGCATATGATACCATCTTTCTCAGAGGTGCTTCCACCATTGTCGAGAACATATTCAAAAAGGTACTAGATCTCTTTCTTAAGGTTTCAAGGGGACTAGTCAATCATAATAAATGCCAAATTTATGCTTGGAATGTTAGTAAATCTCTTCTTAATATCATCTCTAGAATTTTTTCCTTTCCACATGTGAAAGACTAGAAATATTTCAAATATCTAAGCATGCACATCAGTTTGCATTCTACCTCATCTCTTGTATGACAACATATTATTTGTAAAATTAGGAAAAGCTAGTGCACTGGGGGGTGGATAAATCTTGTTGGGAGATTGGTCCTTTTGAAATCAATTCTTTCATCTCTTCCTAAATTTCAATTCTCGTCTCTCCTATCCATAATTGGAGCTAAGCAGCAACTACCATAGCAATTAAGAATATTTCTTTGGCAGGGAGGAAAATACAATTATCAATGATTTCCTTTGGTGAATTGGTCCATTCTAAGGGTTCCCAAGTCCCATGGTGGGCTGGAGATAAAACATCCCACTTTGATGAACTTGGCCATGGGTGGAAAAGTGCTTTGGAGATTGATCTATGGAAAAAATGTTTGGTGGAAGAAGATTATACATAAAAAATACATTGAGGGACGTAATAAAATATGTTTGGATAATGTTTCTAAAGTCAAAGAAGGGTCTCCTATTTGGAAGTTTTTCAAAGCATACCTCCCAATTATACAAGACAAAGTAACTTGGGTCCCTAGAAATGGAAGAAATATAAATATATGGAAATATAGTATCATGGGACAACAACCTCTGATCACCAATCAAGGGTTACTTCCATTATTCAATCGGTTGACTCAACAGGGAAAAATAGTCTCTATGATATCTCTTCCTGGTCCAATTTTGGTAGTTGGATGGGCCAAAATTTTGGAGATTGGCCTACACATCTAAATTGTTCAATTGATTTACTCAAAGCCTCACTGAGAGAGAGAGAGAGAGAGTATGACCATTTATAGCAAGAAAGTTTTTAAAACCAAAATATTAATCACATGGCAATGCATATTTAGTTAGTTAAAAGGTTGTGGAGTACATTGTTCAATTTGAAAATTAAACAACTTAGTTTATGATTATTTGTATAAAATGGAATATTTTAAATGCTATGAATGAGTATTAAAAAAAATGGTTTCTTTATTATTTGATTTGATTATCACAAGTGATCAATACTTAATTATAATTAATCTATAAATAAGTAAAAATTATTGTGAAAATATACATGTAACATTTTTTAAGAACTATTATATATCATTGGAAAACACCATAAAAGTATTAGTCATATAATATTATGAGCTTATAGACTCATTGTAAGAAGTGTTACTAACTAAAGTATAATGTGTAATATTCACTTCTCCATGCAAAATGGAAAAACACGCACAAGTTTGAAGATATTAGCTTCCATACTTACACACATAGATATTCAAGCCCTTGAATAAAGTACAACCCTAGAGACACTTAGAAAGGTTTTCCATTGTCACCACAATAACTCCTCCTCTCATTTTAGGCCAACTCTTTTCCAACACAAGGGTAGAAACCCTGGAAAAAAAAATTATGATATTCTTTAGAAATAAAGGAATGGTGGATTTCAAAGACTAGTGGCTATTCAATTGGGTGATGGAGTCAAGATCAAAGTGTAAGAGGGTTTGAATATCACAAAGAAGACTTAATCAATCCACGCATTGATACACCATAATTATTCCAAAAAAAAAATTCAAATTAAGTAAGAATAAGTGAGAGCTCTTATATAATATGTATCATTTCAACCATGAAATTATATCCAAGTAATAATGTGCAACCATGAACAATAAAAGAATAGCCACATATGAAACCATAGATAAATAAGATAAGGTAGGATAGCTTTCTTATTGAACGAACAACCAACAATGTATCATATATTCAAATCTGAGTTCATTAGAAGGCCAAGAGAGCCTTAACATGCCACACTTAATCTCCTTACTTAGCTAAGATAGCCCTCAAACATGGAGTGAACAACCCTGACCAAAAAATTATAGTAGAAAATTCCTTCAATCATCCAAAGTTAATTTAATATTTAGAAAGTGATTCACCTCAACCCTTATGTCCTCTTATTGGAGCAAGAGTAAAATTCCTCAAATATTATTTCAATGGCAAAAACAATGGTAATCCTTGCAAAAACCCTAGTCATCCATGAAAGAGAAAAAGAGAGATGGAAACCTCACATTGAACTTGTCCCTTAACTTCTTCCTCCCAATATATCCTCAATTAATCTTGAAGGGAAAGTCCCATCACTCCAACTATGCCTCTAGCAAATTAAATTCTCTTCTATGTATAGGCTTCTACCTCAAACAAGCCCTAATCAGGACGCTCCTCCATTATCTCCCTCTCTTGCCTTGACAAGTATTCAAAGGACACGTGGTAGTTCTTAAGGCTAAGGTGCACCTCCCAATTTTGATAATAGCTCCAGCTCACCTTTTTCCTATCTCCACATGAGTATCCAATAATAAATAACTTTTTTCTCCTTTAAGATTCAATTTATACTCCATTTTCATCATTAGGTAAATCCCAATCTCTCCATAACTTAAAATTATAATTATTAATTGACTTTAGGTCAAGTTCGACCTAAGAATAACTTACAGTTGTGTTTAATTGGAATTTTAGGTCAGTGTTGACCTAAACATAACTTAAATTTACTTTTTATTGTAATTTATTCATTTGGATCCCCTCCTACTAGGGCCAACCTCTCCATAACTTAATTGCAATGCCCAAATTCACATTCAAAGTGATCCTCATCAAGAACCTCCTTTGACCATACAAGTGCATCCATTTCCACATGGAATCAATCCAAGCAAGGGAATTATTCCCCTAGCCTCCTTCCTTGTCACATGTCATGCTCCAAGCATTATCCATGATAAGGTGTTTTCTCCTCCTATCATCTTTCATTCCCTAGACCTCCAATTTGTTGGGGAATTTTCTTCTTTTGGTTATATATGATCCTTTCCTTGCCATAAATCATGCTCTGCGCCCTTAATATGGTAGTGTGTTCCTCTTCTATGTCTCCCTTCCTATTCCTATAAGTCATCAATGTGGTTTCAAGCCTCGTGTTTGTAATGTACCTAGGGAGGATAATATGGAATAGCTGGGGAGGTACCTAAGGGGATAATTAATGTAATGTGGCCATAATAGGCCCATTATGTAATTAAAAGGAAATAATACAATAATAAGGGGTAGTTGGCATATGACCCCTAGGAATACTCATGAGATAGTATAAATACACATGAGTGACATTTTATTGGATATGTGTTAGATTGCATTGTTTTGTAGCAAGCATGACTTGTGGAGTGATTCCTTCCATAAGGAGTATTTGATTGTGTTACCCTACCTCAAAGGTTGTTCTCTCTATATTATTGTGTTGCTCATGGTGAATGCTATGGTATATTCGATGTTCAAGTGCTTGTTTATAAATTTAAGGGTGATATTTTCTCTTATATCTTTGAATTTGTAGTACAAGTGGTATTAGAGCTCTTTCTTGGGCATGAAGTGGGATTTGCTTTTCTCTTTTTGCAGACTTTTGAACGAAAAGGAGGATGACATCCTGTTGAATGATTTCAGAAACTTTGTATGTGGAATTTGAAAAATCTAGCCATATATTTGAATTCCTCTCAAAAAATATCAATTTAAAAAAAATCGTCCAAAATGAAGTCTAGGAAGTGGAGATATCATTGATTCAAAATCAACAATTTTTTAGGGTTTTTTTCCAGTGATGGCCACAAATTTTGTGGATTGGATATATTTTGATAGAGTGCACAGATTTTAGACAAACTAGAGCTAGTAGAAATATAGAAGCCATGGAATTTCATAATTGGGGTCATAATAGCCAACCAGAGAAGTATAACGAAAGTTATGGTCATAATAACTCCATTGAAAAGTAAGTGATTTTCTTTGAAACCCTAGTTCTATTTTTGGGTTTTCACAGCAAGATGGTGTTATTGTTTACTGGCAAAGATGATGGTCCTAGTATTGAGGATTACATAAAAGAGACAAAGACGTTATCGAGAAAATTGTGGAAATTTTGGGAGGTATGAATTTAAGAGGCAATGCAACAATTTGGTGGAATTTGCTTAACTATGACAAAATGAAGACACTTTCTGATGAAGAATATGAAAAAAAAATTAGACTGGTGGTCTCATGTTGTGAAGAAGGACATGAAGAGCACTAGGGATTTATTTTCATGTGACAACTTCATATTACATGTTCATGGATATATTCAACAAGAAGGTCATTATTTATATTAACCCTAGTTGCAAGAATAATTTCATTAATGTTAATTTGGCTAAAAGATTGCAGGTTCCCCCAAAACATATTCAAAGCACATGGGTTGAGGGAGAGAATGTCACAGGGGCTTCACCTTGTTGACCAATATCTTATCACGTTCATTCATAAAGGGGGTTTTTTAATTGTGAAAAATAAAGTCAATATATTGTAGGTATTGGGGGGGGGATGTGGGGTCTCAAGGGGTTTATAGGTATTGTGGGGTATAAAAGGGGTATCTAGTTAAAATAGGGGTTTCTTTTATTGGAAATATCTATTGGGAGGGGGGTTTGAAAAAAGGATTTTGGGAGGTATTGATCAATATCTAATGAAAATGGGGGTATTCTTTAATATCCCATGAACGGAGGTGCTATGTCACAGGTTCAATAAGTGAAGGCCCCATGGAGAATGTTCAATTTTTTAAATATTTGAAGATTACCATGATAAATATGTGTTGCATTTAGATTTTCATTCTATAGATATGGATATTGTGGATATTGTTTTGGGATATCCTTGGATGAACTCAATTGGTACACTTAATATTAATGTGCAAAAGAAGTTTATGAAGCATTGGTACAAGAAAAAGAATATCACACTATAGGATATGTCTCTTAGTAAACAAGAAGGGGCCACATGAAGAAGTCACTACAAAGAAAATAATTGTAGTACCTATTGACACATTAGATGAAGAGTCTGAAGTTGAAGAAAAACCTACATAAGCACTTGAAAAAAAATTCTCAGGAAGGGCATGAAAAGGAAGAAAAAGATAATAAACCACATGTTGAAGAGTCAAAGAAAGAATAATTGATAACTAAGGATGTTCTATATCACCACTCACACCACTCAAAGAAAAAATAGTCATCAATACAAGGGAATGAGCATCAACAAATTTATTATGGATCAACATGGAACCAGAGAGGAAACCAATATGGAGACAAATGGAGGACTAAAAGAAATGCATGGAGATATCAAAGTAGCATAGTGAAGACATGGATCCCAATAAGAAACTAGAATCAAGATCGAGGAAAGGCCACGGTTGGACCCCATGTCCACATTTCACTAGGATGGATGGATGCTAGTGCATGGTACTAGTTGAATACATTTCTCAGTAGGTCATATTATATGGATTCTTCCTATGTTTTGAGGATGAAACATGCTAA